>JZKD02S0142318.1:313667-335778 GCA_000966675.3 Picea glauca | reverse complement strand
CAATGTCACACCTTGGCGTGTTACTGACTACGCCCGCGTGGTTTTTGTGGTGATATACCTTCTGGGAAAGTACCAAAATTAGTCAAAGCACAACAAGAATCGAGGAGCAATGAATATATAATGAAATAAAATAAGTTTAAATACCAGAATCAATGAATATATAATTAAATTAAAATAAGTTTAAAAAGTAAAATTTCCCGCTAATCAGATCTCGAATTGTAGTGGATCTCGAGGATCGTTTATTAAATCCCAGGTTCAGAATGAACAATGTGTATGGGCCTTATGCCGACAGTTTTTGGGAAGAAGGGGATCTCAATTTCATCCTCTCAATTTGGGAATTCTGGGGAGCCCACCCACCCAGAAGAGAATAGGTTTTTTTTCATTGGATAGAAGAGAATCATTTGATTGATTTGGAGCTCTCTAAACTGTTGTAAACCTGGCGAAATTGAAGAAAATGGGAAAATCCTGTGGCTTATGGGTGGGGAAAATTCCGATCATATGCCCATATTGTTAAAAATAGGAAAAAGAGGCACTAAGCGGATGTGTCCGCTGAAATTTAATCAAGCTTGGCTAATGGAGGAGGATTATAAAAGTCTGGTAGTGTCTTCTTAGTCTCCTTTGGTGGATGGTGATGGGCACTCATATATGCAACAATTTGCAGACAACCTCGCCAAAATTAAGAAACTCACTAGGTCCCGGGCTCGAGCCTTCAAAGTTCAATCCCAGCTTCAGGAAGTGGAATCAAAGATTGGTTCTTTGTTGGTGGAAAGGACAAAGGCTGGACAGGGGATGAAGAATTAGCTCTTTGTGAATTGTTGAAAAAGAAACAGGACCTGCTGGCTTTTGAAGAATCTGCATGGCGCCTAAAGAGTAGAGTGGTCTCGCTTAAAGAGAGTGACAATAACACCAAATGTTTTCACCAGTTTGCATGTTATCGTAAGGATCTTAACCCTATCTGCGAAATTAAGGATCAAAATGGTCGGATGGTATCCTCTTTCGAAGAAATTGTCGAGGCTGAGAAAGGTTATTTTTCTAGCCTCTTTAAGGAACCAGAGGGTTACCTTATATCTAAAAGCATAAAGGTCATTGATTTGTTCCCGAGGTCCTTCTTCGAGGACATGAACAAGTCTCTTCAGGCTGATATCTTTGAGGGGGAAATCCTTTCTACCCTTTCGTCTTTCCAAAAAAAGAGCCCGGGTTCTGGTCTGTTGAATTTTTCCTTGGATTCTATGACATGCTTAAAAATGACTTATTAAAAGTTGTACAAGAATCTCAGTGAATAGGCAAAATATTGGGCTCTTTCAATGCAACTTTTCTTTCCTTGCAACTTTTCTTTCCTTAGAAGCAAGACTCCACCTCTTTTGAGGATTTTAGACCAATCTCTTGTTGTAATATGATTTACAAACTTATATCCAAGATCATAGCAAATCGACTCAAGCCTATTTAAAGAAAAATTATTTAAGAGGAACAATTTGGTTTTCTCTGCAAGAGACAAATCCATGATGTGATCACTAGCCCAAGAAGCTTTGCACACTATAAAAACCCTAAAGATCCCCTCCATTGTCATAAAGTTATATCTTTTGAAAGCTTATGATAAGGTTAGTTGGGTTTTTATCAGACTTGCTCTGATCCAAATGGGGATGAATCTAGGCACGATCAACTGGATAATGGAGTGTATTGAGTTGGCCTCTTTTGTTGTCTTTATAAATGGTTCTCCATCATCTTTATTTCGATCATCAAGAGGCCTCCAATGGGGATGCCCCTTGTCTCCTTTCATTTTCCTCATTGTGGCGGAGGGGCTCAACAAGTTAATTAAAAATGCTCATAGGAATAGCCTCTTAAAAGGATTAAAAATCACTTCTTTGGAATTTCTTTCTCATCGACTATTTGTTTGATAAATTGAGAAGCAGAGAATACAGAGAAAGAGCAGAACATTAAATAGTATTCAGTATATTGAGTAGGAGAGAAAACAATCATTGAGAAAAGGGAAAAAAGTTGAGCTAAATAGGCTCAAGCAAATCAAGAAACGAAAGTACAGCTGGCCAGGACAACTAGCAGTGTATAGTTAGACTCTTGAGGTTACATTATATTTAACACTCCCTCTTAAACTCAACAATTACAAACATCAACACTGATAATGCCCAAGTGTTGTCTCTGAAAATCAAAAGCGGATTTTCCCAATGGCTTTGTAAAGATATCTGCGAGCTGATCTCGAGAGCCATAGAATTGAAGTGCTATGTCACCATTATTAACGAGCTCACAAATGAAGTGAAATCGAGTGTCAATATGCTTGCTTTTCTTATGAAACACATGATTTTTGGATAGAGCAATTGCTGAGGTGTTGTCACAGAAGATAGGAATTGGCTCATTTTCTGTATGTGACATATCATTCAATATTCTTCTCAGCCACACAGCTTGACAGGAAGATGAGGTAGCAGCGACATACTCTGCCTCTGTAGAAGATATTGATACAATGGGTTGCTTCTTTGATGCCCATGAAATCAAGTTCGTGCCTAGGTGAAAAGCATGTCCTGGGGTGTTTTTCCTGTCATCTAGGCTTCCTGCAAAATCATTGTCTGTGTAACCAGAGAGATGATTATCATCAGACTGAGTGTACCATAAGCCAAAATTGAGAGTGCCTGCAACATATCTCAAAATCAGTTTCGCCATTTTCCAGTGAGAATCTTTGGAGGATTCCATAAACCTGGAAACAAGGCTGGTTGCATACATAATATCAGGTCTAGTTGTTGTAAGATACAACAAAATGCCTACTAAACTTTTGTACAGGGTAGGGTCCACTGTAGGGCCTTCATCTTTCTTGCTCAATTTTGTGCCTAGGGGTATAGGAGTTTCTGTTGGATTGCAATCTTCCATGCAGAATCTTTTAATGATGTCTGCTGCATACTTTTGCTGACATACAAAAATGCCTTTGGTTGATTGATCAACCTCAATTCCCAAAAAATATTTCATTATGCCAAGATCTGTCATCTCAAACTCAGATTGCATGGCAGTTTAAAACTGGTTAACTCAATATTTCCAGTATATATCATGTCATCAACATATAAACATACAATCAGAATTTTATCGTGCTGATCCATTTTGGTGTATAAAGTTGGCTCATTTTGGCTTCTGCTGAAACCACTTTTGATCAGGTAAGTGTCAATTCTGCAGTACCAAGCTCTTGGAGCTTGTTTTAAGCCATACAGGGCTTTCTTCAACCGATATACTTTGGTTGGCTGTTCTTTGACTTCAAATCCAGGTGGTTGATCCACATAGACCTCTTCTTCTAAGACACCATTTAGGAAAGATGACTTGACATCCATCTGGTATACTTGCCATTTCTGTTGCGCTGCTATGGCTAAGAGAGTCCTTACAATGTCTAATCTTGCTACTAGAGAAAAAGTTTCAACATAATCAGTACCTGGTTGTTGTGAGAATCCTTTGGCAACAAGTCTTGCCTTGTGTTTTTCAATCTGCCCTTTTTCATTGAGTTTAGTTTTGTAAACCCACTTGACACCAATATTTTTCTTGTGTCTGGGCAAATCAACAAGATCCCATGTCTTGTTCTTCTCAATGGAGTCAATCTCTTGGTTCATGGCTTGAACCCAATGTGGCTCCTTAGCTGCTTCTTTAAAATATGTAGGTTGACATGACATTAAAGCAAAAGGGTTGTGATGTTCAATGTCATCCAACTGCTGATGGATTTCTCTCAAACTTTGAGTTCTCTAATTTTTAAGTTCAAAGGATGAGTTTCTGCTGGAAGTTGAGTGATCCTGAGAATTTTCAAATTGTCCTTGTACCTGCAATCTTGGAAGGGTAGGTTGAGGTATTGGTTGTCCCGAGTCTTCTGCATTTTCAGGACTGGGCAGCAATGGATTTTGACTATCCATTTGTTGATTTTCAGATTCATTCCAGAGTTGATTTTCCGGAAATTTTACATCTCTACTGAGAATTAGTTTCTTTGAGATTGGATTGTAAAGCCTGTAAGATTTTGATGTTTCATTGTATCCAGTAAAGATACATTTCTCACTTCTATCATCAAGTTTCTTCCTTAATTCAGAAGGGATGTGAGGGTATGCTATGCATCCGAATGTCCTTAGATGAGAAACATTTAGCTTTGTCCAACTCCATGCTTCTTGAGGGACTTTCATCTTTAGAATGGTGGTTGGAGATCTATTCAAGAGATAAGCTGAGCATGCTACTGCTTCAGCCCAAAAAGTATTTGACAGACATTTCTCTTTGAGTAGGCTTCTTTCCATGTTCATTATTGTCTGATTCTTCCTTTTAGCCACTCCATTCTGTTGTGGAGTATACCTGGCTGTAGTTTGCATGGTGATTCCTTGTGATTTGCAGAAATTTGCAAATTCATTGGAGTTGTATTCTTCTCCTCCATCTGACCTGAGAGCTTTTATATATTTTCCACTCTGTTTTTCATCTTCTTCTTTAAATTCTTTGAATTTTACAAAAGTTTCAGAATTGTGTCTAAGAAAATAGATCCAGATTTTCTTGCTAAAGTCATCAATAAACGTTATAAATAAAAGCTACCACCTATTGACTTTGTTTGCATTGGTCCACATAGGTCAGTGTGAACAAGTTCGAGATGTTGTTTGGCTTGAGTGGAGGACTGTGGAAAACTAGTTCTCTTATGTTTTCCAAGTATGCAAGACTCACATGGGGGATTTTTCTCTTTGAAGATAGGGAGACCTTTGACCATGGAGTGCTTCTGTAGAAGACTTAGACTTTGAAAGGATAGATGTCCAAATCTTGTATGCCAAACCATAGGTTCATTGGGGGTGGATGCACTTTGTGCATATGTTTGGATCAGATTTGCAGTTCTGAGGGTCAGGGGAAACATCCTATTCTGAGTCATGTGGATTTCAGAAAAAAAAAAATCTGTTGGGGGTTTTATCATATATCCTGCATGATGCTCCCTCAAAAAGTACCTTATAGCCATGTTCAATGAGTTGTCTTACACTTAACAGATTATGTTTCAAATCTGAAACATGATAGACATTGTTTATGTCTTTCTTTACATTTTTTTTAGTAAGAATAGGTACAGTTCATTTTCCTTGAACTTTGACTAGGGAATCATTTCCAAGTGTAATATCAGATGAAATTGAAGAATCAATGCATGAAAACAAATTTTTGTTACCTGTCATGTGATTGTTGCATCCACTGTCCAGCAACCAGAGATATTTAGGTTGTTTTTCAGTCTTGTGGCATGAGAGAAACATACCTTCTAAGGTTTCTCCTGTATGATTTGAGACATGTGCTCTGCCTGAGAGATGATTTGCTTTCTTCTTCCGGCATTCGGATTCATAGTGTCCAAAAATTTTGCAGTAATAGCATTGTATGCTTGATTTTTCATTTGATCTTCTCCCTCTGCCTCTTTGAGGTTGGAAACTCTGATTCCGATTCTGTTGTCTGTGACCTTGGAAATTTTGATTCGGGTTCCGTTGTCTGTGTCCTCCACTTGAGTGAGGGTTACTTGGACTGCTCCCTCTTCCTTGTTGACCTCAGCCTCTACCTCTGCTGAAGGAGAATTGAGTTTTGAGGGCATTGGCGATTGACTCATCTGTGAGATGTAGTCTGGTCTCGTGTGTCAACAAGGAACCAATTAGTTCATCTGTTGAAAAATGTGATAGATCCTTGGATTCAAAGATTGTTGTAACGACCATTTTAAATTTCTTTGTTAAACTTCTGAGGACTTTCTCAACATTGTGTTGATCAGGGATGGCTTCACTAGTCAATCTGATCTGGTTCATGATTCCCATGACTCTGGTCATAAACGGATCCACATTTTTAGACTCTGTCATTCTTAAAGTCTCGAATTGCGTCCTCAAGGTTTGCAGTTTGACTGTTTTGACCCTGTCATTTCCTTGGTAGGCTGATTTAAGGATGTCTCATGCCCGTTTTGAAGTAAAAACGCTTGTGATTTTTGAGAAAATCGAGTCATCCACTGAATTTTGAATCCAATATTTGGCCTTATTCTCTCTGTTCCTCTATGTTGCCTGAGCAGTTCTCTGTTGGTTGGTCATGGCGGCAAGGTCTGCTAGATCTGGTTCCATATCTCCAAGATCCACTGAATCCCAACACTGTTGTGCTTGCAAAAAGGATCTCATTTGAAGAGACCAAAACTCATAATTCTTTCCAAGAAGAATCAGACCTTGAGTTGGTCCTAAATTGCTAGACGTGGCCATCTTTAAAAATTTAACAAAACATAAAAAAATGTTAGAAAATTTTGTGTTTACCTATTTCCTGCATGTAAAACCAGATCATCAAATTTCTTACAGTGACTTCGGATCGAAAAACGCAGTGTAAACCACTTCTTTGACTTCAATCTAGATGGATCTGACTATCTGAGCGAAAGATCTACTGATTCATGGCTCTAATCTCTATTCTTTAGCAACTGTAACTCTGCAGCAACTGTAGCCCCTCTATTGGCGGAATAGGTCCAAATACGAACTCAACCCTGCGCAAATATGCACTGAGCGCGAGCTCCTTCCCCTTGTGACCACTATCCATGACCACTGGCTTATCCCACAAACAG
This sequence comes from Picea glauca, assembly GCA_000966675.3. Taxonomy (NCBI): domain Eukaryota; kingdom Viridiplantae; phylum Streptophyta; class Pinopsida; order Pinales; family Pinaceae; genus Picea; species Picea glauca. Next base: position 329,228 of record JZKD02S0142318.1, on the reverse strand, counting down.
CTCGTCGCGTTTCGTGACCTCGAGAGTATTGGTGTGTGAGCCACTCTTGACTCTCCAATTACCGAACTTCGAAAGGGGCTTAACGAGCCCTCGACTCCTCTCGTATCCTTCCTCCACACGACCACGGTGCTATGACCACGGTCCACTTTTCAAGATTTCATGGTTCGCGAAGTTGCAATGAAACTCCAATATTTCCTCCTTGGAATCCCGAAATACAAAATTCCGATCTATCCTCTGTTGCAGATCGACAATTCAAATCCTCCTATGATCTGACAGTCCAGATCCTTTTGAGATTTCACGACCCTTGAACTCTCGTCAAAATGTTCTCCAAACCCCCAACTCTAAAATTCCAAAATTTTGGAGCCTCCCAAATCAACAGTTCACGCTCCTCTAGATCTGATGACTCAGATCACGTCAGAGTTTCGCGTATCGCGAGTTCACTGAACTCTCACCTCTGATTTCCCGATTGTTGAAATCGTGATGGTGCTTGAATATGCTGCCACCTATCCTCTGATATGGACAGTCCTGATTCTTTCGCGAAATGTTCTTTCACGATTTTTCCCCAGTCTTCACCTTCGTTCTCCCGGTGCCAAAAACGTCGATGGCTTCTAGATCTTCCCCACCTGTCACTCCAGATCCAATGATTGGAGTGATTTCGTGATTTCAGGATTTCGCGTATTGGGGTATGGAGTGCAGTCTCCTCTCCTCGTCCAACTCCTGATCCCCGATTTGTCGATAGCGTCAGATCGACGACTCACGATCTTTCTTAATCCAATGGCTCAGATCGAGTCGTGTTTTCGCGATTCGCAAATTCTTACCTTCGTGTTCTCTGACCTTTACTCCTTGCGAGTCAGCGAAATGTCGAGATCTCGCCACATATCCTCCTTGGTGGATGGTCCCAACGATTTCAGGATTTCACGACTTCGTAAGTTGGCTTTTCTCCTGTGTGCTCCAGAGGACTAAACCTCGTGCACTTTCTCCCAGATCCGATGGTTATTGGTCCTCTGCGCTAAATATGACGACTGAAAATATTTTTCCTTTTCTACGCGCTCCTCGTCCTTTCTGAACTCGATCGATGGCTCAGATCTGTTTGCAGGGATGATCTTACGGTTGTGTATGCTTTTCCTTTGCTTCTTTGGCGTGTTCTTTGCTGCTTCTGCAAATAATTTCTCCTGAGGAAGGAAGTTCGTGAATCTTTCACGAATTGGAAATAATTTCATGAATTCTTTAAAGAATTCGCGTATATTTAATTGTTTCTTCCCTCTGCAACTCTTCTTCGTGAATCTTTCACGAAACTTTAAATGCTTACAATTATTTATTGTTTCTGCCTTCTGCAGTGTCTGCTTCCTCGCACTTTCTATCTTGAACGATCTTTTGAGCAGACTAGCGGTCTGCTCTCCAAGCTTTGTGAAGAATCTACGTCCCATGCTCTCGTTGACAATTTAAGCTTTGCACCTCTTGGGATCGGGCTGCTCTCTAGACTGTGTGAAGAGGCTTACGTCTAAAGCTCTGATACCATGATAAATTGAGAAGCAGAGAATATAGAGAAAGAGCAGAACAAAAAATAGTATTCAGTATATTGAGTATGAGAGAAAACAGTGATTCAGAAAAGGGAAAAAAGTTGAGCTAAAAAGGCTCAAGCAAATCAAGAAACGAAAGTACAGTTGGCCAGGACAGCTGGCAGTGTATAGTCAAACTGTTGAGGTTACATTATATTTAACATTGTTAACGATGTTCTTCTCTTTATTGCACGGTCAGTGCAGGAATTTCAAGTTCATAAAGAAATTATGGATTTATTTTGTGCAACCAAAAGAATGCAAATTAATTTGGCCAAATCCAGTTCACTTGTTTATGGGATTCGAGAAGATGTTCTAGCTCAACTAGATGTTATCCTTCCCTTTGCTCGGAAAAATAAAGAATAAGGTATTAAATGCCTTGGTTTTGAGCTAAAACCAAATGCATACTCTTTTGAGAATGTGGCTTTTCAAAAAAATCCAAGCAAGAATATCTTTCTGGGTTCATCACCGGTTAGCAATAGGAGGTCATCTTGTTCTCTTTAGTCAATTCTCAGTAGCATTCCATTGTTTGGGCTTCAATTGCTAAAATTTCTAAAGGAATTTTAACCAACATCACAAAAGTGTGTTTTCCAGTTCCTTTGGTTAGTGCATAAGGATGCTAATGGGATCCCATTAGTCAAATGGTCGCATTTAGAAATGCCCAGGGAGTTCAGAGGCTGGGGAATAAAGAATATTTAGTGGTTTTACAAAGAAATAGTGACGAAGATCTTGTGGAGGCTCATTAATAACAAAATGTTATGGGGTAGAGTGATGTTATCTAAGTATTTATCTGGCATATCCTTTATTGATTGGTTTAGAATGCTAGGGAAGTCGATGGCTAATAGTTTGATTATTTGGAAAGCGTTGATCGATGTTTTTCCTCTCGTCAGGGAGTGGAAAATATCAAAAATTGGAAATGGAAAGAGCTTAAGGATCCATGGGTGGACTCGTCTCGCATTTTCAAGTTATCTGACGAGTTGGTGTCCGCTCTTCATAATCGTGGTATCTTCTCGTTATGGGAAGCAATATCCAGGGGATTTGATCTTATGAGTCACAGTGTATGACAGTGGGCTGAAGATCTAGGGATCAATGGTGATAAAGCAGTGGAATGGTATTTATATACTAGAAACCTGAGTTCGAACTTCATAAGTTTGCAGGAGGAGGAGGCAAACTCATTAGTTTGGTTGAGGAATGAACAATCTTGCAACTATACGTCAAAGTTTGGATATTTAGTCATTCCATATGTTTCTTTTTTGGGTGATAGAAAGTGGTGGTGGTATTTTGTGTGGAGTTTGCATGTGCCTCTTAAAGTGAATATATTTATGTGGTTGGCACTTGAGAACAAGATTTTAATGTGGGAAAATGATCTTAGAAGAGGTTGGGTAGGCACACATAGATGTTTTATATGCAAGGATGAGTTAGATTCGGCTCTTCATTTGTTTGTCTCATGTCCATATGCATAACAGGTTTGGGGCGTTGTATCTACTATTTTCAAATTGAGTTCTCATGCTCTCCTTGGAACTCAAGTGGATTGGCTAAAAAGATGGAAGGAAGATTAGGTAGTAAGGGATCTTGGATATCTCCCCTTATTCTTTTCTTATTTCATTTGGTGGTCACGTAATGTGTGCATATTCTAGGATAAATACACCTCCCATAGTTTGTGGCGGGTCTGGTATCAAAGTTGGAAAATGAGTTCAAATAAGATAAAAAAGTATGTAAGAAGAGACACCTATAATTCCCCCTTTACTTGAAGGTGTTCCTTGGGGATTTTTTGACAGGGCCAGTCAAGGACACCCTCTACAGTACAAAGTCAGGGTTGTTTTTGCATATCTCAGGGGTCCATTTTTTTAAAGTTAGATATGCACTAGGTAAACTTACAAATATGAAAGCATAATTCTCTGCCATGTGGGATATGCTCTTCCTAGTTAATATGCTAAATATGAGGAAATGTTTAAGTGTTGGGCGACTCCAAGGTTGTGATCAATTGGAAAAATGGTCAGGTGTAGCTACAGGTCATGAGGCTTTAGCCTTTGCTGGGTCAGATTTGCTCCTTTATGTCAAATATTGAGTGGACTTCCTACACTCACGTTTTTAGGGATCTCAACTCTTTGGTAGATGAGCTCTCTAAGGAATCCCTGTCTTTAGATGATGGTGTTTCCATTTCTCAAGAATTTTATGATGGTCATCTATGCAAGGAGTTGTCATTTATTCTTTAGTTTTATATATGTATATCAATAAAATGAAAAATCTATGATATGTCTCAGAAATGAGAAGATGTCTGTGTAAGTAGCGATTACAAAAGAAGAATGTAAAGATGATTTTTTTTTTGTAGGTCTCCAAGAGAGACACACTGAAAGAAAAAGTAGAAAAGCAGGAGGAGAAAAAAATGTTTTACTCAGAACAGTGTGTTGAACAAAGAGAAGTTGTTATATCCTTAATTTCCACCCTACAAGCCAGAAGGGAGTTCCCAAGAAGATGGAATCCAAAGTACATGTTTTTCTTGATATTTGATCCCTTTTTGTAGGTCATCCCGAGTCTAGTAAGGGACAACAAACGATGAGAATTGCACATCAGTAGTAGTGCAACAAGTGATGAACTATCGAACCTTTTAGATTTGTGGAGTTATGAAGATATATGCGAGGGATGAGTTGTATATTCGTGGCATGAGCCTAGGAACTTACAACATCGAGTCTCTAATGGTCTCTAGAAGATCTAGAAGCTATCCCAAGCCTCTTCCAAGGACCTATATAACAAAGGAAAGTATTGAGCAAGAGGATAAGGAATCAAGAGTAATGTTATGTTGTCCATTTGCAGAGGAGATTTTCCATTCACAACATCCATAAATCAAAGTGCCTAGCCTAATCAAGTTGAGGAGAAGAAAGGAGAAAGGAGTCAAAGGAGATTGGCATCATAATCAAAGGTACGAGTTTGATGTAATTTCTCTATGATAATTAATATTTCATTGGTTTTTCCCCAAATTGTTTATGTTTGATTCATGAATGGTTTTGATTTAATTTTATGAATGATAAATCAAGTTAGATATGAGTTATATTAGTGATTTCTAACACAGGGAGAAGTAGGAGATTGGTTTTGTTTGTTTCTTGTGTGAAGGAATAAGGTTGCAGGAGTGGGAGATGCATTCCAAGAGCTGCAATATCCAGAATACATAGGAACAACCTTCAGAGACAAGGTATGTTAATCTATCCTTCCATAGTGTAGAATAGATTGATTGTCTTAGATATAGAAAAACATAGAAATCTAAACTTTTTTATGTCTAGGATCAATAGGTGTTGGATGTTTCTTGTGTTGACCTAGGTTCTATTTTAGGTTTCCAAAAAAACCCTACAAACAATCGGCCCTTCTGGAGACTAGAAGGAAACATTGTGCACAAAGTACACAATGCAGTCTCACTTGAGATGGCTTTATGGATGACCACATGACCCATATGTCTGCAGTCTTGGAAGGGAGGCTTATGTGGGGATGCAAGACATTATTTCTAACTCAAATTCATTATATATATTATTCTAACACATCATTATATCTATATCTACCATTATGTAACTATTTTCATTCATTTAAGAATCATTCTGCAACAATTATCCTATCATTCTACTATGCGTTGTATTTTACTACTTACAGATTCATCCATTCATCATAGCTAACCATAACAATATATAAGACAAAAATTTCACACAAAGACACAGGTTTATTATTGTTCGCCCCCCTCGGATACGTCCATGAAGATTTTCCATTCTTCGCTCTTTTATTATTCTTCTTCAACTCTTCCAGAAAATTCTTCATTTCTTGTGCACTCCTCAATTTTTTGGGGATTGTCATCTTTTTCTACTTTTATAGTCATTCCATAAATGCTCCTTCATGTTCTACTTTTCTGATTACCACTTTTCCCTTTTCCAATTGTTTTATGTATCGGTGCACTTCTTTTCCTGCCTGGTCACATTTTCATGGCGTGTAGTGTATTCCTTTTTATTTCATACCACTTTACTATATATTGTGCGCTGTATCATCTAACTGCATGCGTAACACTTATCCATCTACTACATCTTTTTGTATTTTTCTTATTTTTCCAATTTTTTCTTTCTTTTTCAGCTTCTACTATATACACTATGTACAATTTTTTTTCTTGCGCTGCAACTACTAAGGGTTACTAGGTTGATTGTACCTATATAGTTTCAGTCGATTGAAATTAACCATTCCTTGAATATCTTTTCTTACTAGATCCTACAACTGCACAACACCTCCATTTGTGACAGATTTTATCTCATATGGCCCTAGCCAATGCATCTTGAATTTTCCTCTGTGTTGTAAGTACTTGTTATCATAGAGGAGAACCAAATCTCCTTCCTTAAAGTTTTTCTTCTTAATGTGTCTATCATTCCAATCTTTATCTTTATCTTTATGTACTTCCTGATGGAAACTAGCCATAATCCTATCCTCTTCTAGTTCCATGAGTTGAGACAATCTTTCCTGATTTGCGTCTCTTCCTATCATGTTTGTAATGGCTGCAATGCACAGACTAGGTATCAAATATTCCAAAGGGAATACTTCTTCTTGAACACAAACCAATCTGAAAGGTGTCTTCCTTGTGATTTTCTTACATATGGTTCTATAGGTCCATAATACTACTGGTATCTTCAAATCCCAATCATCCTTGCTCACATTGCAAATTTTAGTAAGGGCATTCTCCAAAATCTTATTAAATACTTCCATTGTTCCATTAGCCTGAGGATGGTATGAATTTCTCTTCTAATGTTGTATCTCAAATTCTTCAGTCATTTTTTGAATGGTATTATTGATAAAAATGAGTTCCTTAATCACTCAGCATAATTCTAGGACATCAAAATCTTGTAATCAGTTGTTCAAATAGGAAGTGCATTGCAATTTCTGCACTACAATCTTTTATTATTGTTGCTTCAGCCCATTTGGTTAAATATTTTGTCGTTGTAATGATATACCTTTCTCCCAATCTTCTAGATGGTGGGTTGGTTGGTCCTATGTTGGCACAGGGGAAGACCCGGGGTTCAACGCTTCAACATTGCACCAACAAAACCTTAACTACCGACCCTTTCAGCAACACCTGCGAAGAAGATGAAGTCTCACCCGAGGTAGAGGCAGGGGGGGTTGCAGGACTCAGGTGTCTACAACCGAGCTGGGACACAGATCTTTGATTACAACACTTAACAGAGTGCTTAGCAAATAACATGAATTAGTTCTTAAACCTTATTCACGTCACAGGTTAAACCCTTATTACAGATCAACACAGTAATAATCAAGATTAAGCACATCCAATCATTTAGCACATAGCATCAACTCAGATCTAACATTCATTATACATAAGAAATAAGCATCCATAGATCTATCTATCATACATCAAGATCAACGCACAACCATTTGTTGGAAAAGGGGCAGACCCACAAAACCCTAACTATCGGTCCTTTCAACAACACCTGTGAAGTAGATGAAGTCTCACCCAAGGTAGAGGCAGGGGGGTTGCATGACTCAGGTGTCTACAATTGAGCTAGGACACAAGTCTATGATTACAACACTTAACAAAGTGCTTAGCCAATAACATGCATTAGTTCTTAAACCTTATTCACATCGCAGGTTAAACCCTTATTATAGATCAACGCAGTAATAATCAAGATTAATCACATCCAATCATTTAGCACATAACATCAACTCAGATATATCATTCATCATACATAAGAATTAAGCATCCATAGATCTATCTATCATACATCAAGATCAGTTCACTAAACAGATAAATACATAAACAACATTGCACAAAACACATCAACACAGGATATGCGTGGTTCACCCCAGTGTGGGGCTACGTCCACCAACTCTTCTTCTTCTTTATTACTCTTCAAGATTTCTAGATTTTTATGCTCTTGTTCACAAAGCCATAGATCTCAGCTTCGCACTAGACATGTGATCTATGCACAATGCACTAGATCCACCTTCCTCCAAAAACCAGTAAAGGCACAAAGCCAACTCCTCAATAGCACAAAGCCTTACATACAACGTTTATGCACAAAGAAAGTTACATTCTCTTGCACTAAGCCAATTACAATTCTTTGCACATAGCTAACACTTACACTTAGACACCTACTTTCATCGCCTAGCTACTTATTTATATATTACAAAAAGGCCTAAACATGGGTAAACCCATGGGCCGACATCCCATACCTATTACATAAACCCTTATAACCCAAAAAGCCCACAAAATGAGTGAGATGTCGTGATCTCAGCTCCGCTTGGGCGCTCTATATTCGACCAGCTTGTTGAAGTCCCAAAAATGGTCAAACATGACCAATGTTCTCTTAAAACTTGGTCGAGGGCCAACAGGCCCCCAACACTCACCTGTGACTAGTCCCGAGTCACTCAGATATGGGCAGGGCTACTTCGAAGGCCTCGAGATTAGCTTGAGCCACCTCAACTTGTTTATTCTCTAGAGCCTTCTACTTGATGAACTCCTAAATGAATTTCTTATTAACAGGCCCTTCCAAGCACTGTTCCACTATCGCAACCAGTTGGTCTAGATGTGAGCCTTGTCCTTCAAATTCTTCAAAAATCATGCAGGCTTCGTCCTACACCGACTGGAGTCTTTGCGTCACTTCCATAAACTTTCTCTGGATAGCAGTAACTTGGTGGTGGACTATGTGTTGCTTCTGCGACCTCTTCATCTTCTGAATGGAAGTAAGCAACTTCAGTTGTGCTTGTATGCTGGACGCATGTTGCTTCGCCTCCTGGAGTTGTGCCTCCAGTTTCCTTAGCTCTGGATCTTCTGCAAGGCACTCATAGGTCTGTTCACTTTGTTTGCTTAATTTCTTACACTCTAAGGCGAGTGCCCTAATTATTTCTACTGCGTTCCTAGCAGCTTCTTCCCTCCGATCGCGCACTTCTTGTGGAGTGCTCGACACTTCTTGGATTTCTAGTTCCATGACCCTTTCTTGAAGTTGTTGAATGGCTTCGACGAGCTTCCCCATTTGCATCTCACTGGAATCTTCTTCCTCCTACACCAAGACTGACACAGAGTGAAGTGATATAGTTACTTCCTCTTTAACCACAGTCTACTCTGTAGACAAACGATCTTTTTCTTTCTGCATCTTCTCTTCATCCTCTTCGAACTTCACTCTAATTTCATATTTCTCTTACTACGCAACTCGAAGTTTCTCTAAGGCCTCCTCCTTTTATTGCTTCAAGGCCTTTGTGGCCTGCTCCTTTTCTTCTTGGACTCAATGAAGTCGAACCTTAGTTGCATCTGCTAGCCTTCATAATTAGGTAGGCTCATCCCCCAATTTTTCAATTTATGATGACGACGACATAGTAGACACTGCGCGGTTCGAGTAGATGGCTTGTTGTATGTGTCTGAGCTTCTTCTCTATTCTGTCATACATTGTTTCTTTATTCGCTTCATGTCTCTACAAGATATCTTCTGAAGTGTCTTCTATGGTTGCGATGATGAGATCTACATCGTCCACTGTGAGCACATTCTTTGACTGAGGCTTATTGGCTCGGGTCTTCTTTCTGGCTGAGGGTTTCTGCAGAGAAACCTTCCTTTTCTTCGATGTCTCGACCTCTGTAAGGGGATCCTTTGGTGGTGTCACTTTTCCTTTTTCTTGATTGTCTCCTTCTTCCCCTCCTTCCTCTTGGTTCACTTCATCTCCTCCTCCTCCTGCAGGTGAGTCAGGCACAGTTTCCTCCGATGCGCTGTCCATCTCATCACTTTCTATGTTTTGTACTTCCTCCTTCTCCTTTTTATTCTTTTTCTTTGCGCTACTCTATCCATTATACTCAGTCCAGGTGACCAAAGGACTTCCGATGATGTCAAGGTCAAAGAGTTCTGCATCTTTGACCTGTACAAGGAATTTTTTTGGCCATTCCTTAGTGATCTCTTCCATGTATTCCTCAGTCAATTTATAGTAAGACTGCAACCCCTCCTTGTTGTCATCCCTATGCACAATGATGTAGATGAAGTGTCGGTCTACGTGGAACTTCGCTAGCAACTTGTATTGATGCAAGGTATTCGGGGTCATTCAGGGGAATGATTCAATGGAGTGCATCAGTTGTAGGTAATAAGAATGGAAGACAACGTTCGACTGCCACTGCTTCGCCATATCATTTGTATACCACAAGGTAGCGAACCTCGTGGCCACTGGTTCTGATGGCTCAACTTCAGGAACTTTCACTCCCTCCAGCATATGCCAAGCGACAAATGAAATTAAAATCAATAACCAACTGAAATGAAACTCGTATCCTTGGTCCTACACTTCGCGAAAGTCCTTCTCCAACTCCTTGACGAGGTAACTAGCCCAGTTCATTTTCATTCCTTCGACACACTTCCCTGCGAGGTCGACTACGAACCCTATGACCTATGTCGAACGATTATTTCTGATGAGCTTGCTAACAATCAGCTGAAAAGACAGGCAGACTGTGCCATCCTATATGGAGGCTACCTTGTAGCCTCACTTTCCCTTCTCTCCATCGCCATAGTATTCTTTTATACGGTGGGCCAAGGAGGTATCTGACGTCTTCCATGGGTAAAACTGATGAGGGTCTGGTCCTTGCATGATCAATCCAGTGATCAAGTGGATCAGTGTTGGATCCAGCGTCATGTTCCTATCAAGCCACATATACCCTCCATGGTAGCACGATAGGAGGAGTTTAACGCAAGCGTTAACCTCATGGTGTCGTCGAACTAGGGGATATTCATCATGTTCAATATCATGGATCACGCGAGCTCCTTAATCCACAGCTGGGGAACTATCTTGGGCTTCTTCCCAGTCATCTTCATCAAGTACTTATGTGGTGAAAGCATCCCATAGTTCTTCTGGTCTTCAAGGTTGAAGTCACTGATCTTGAGAGATGGGATCATTCCCAACTAGGGTCCAACTGTGTGTATCCCCTTTGGGAGGTACGCAATGATCAACGTGTATTCGAAATCACACGGGACAATGTCACGGTTAACCGTTCTATTAAAATGATCCAAATGGATATCGGTGGCCACCCACCTCTTCCAACTGGCTCAAAATAGTTTTTTGACATTTTTGGCAATTTACTATTTTTAGCAGTTTTAACTTTTGGGGCCATTTTGAGGGCCTAAATGAAGGTTTTTTGGTATCTATATCCTCAATGATTTCCAAAGGAATAATTGATCCCCCAAAATGAATCTCCTCGATGATACCTTTCCAACGGGCTATCACAAGCCTAAAATGGAGATCGTATGCAAAAGTTATGACCCCGGGAAGTTGATGTACTAACGTACCCAAACGGGGCCCACATGACTTTTGGCGCTTCATCTCCTAGGGTTAGGTTTTTGGATGTCTAGGGGTTTTGGCATTATTTATTATTGTAAAAAGGCCTTCAGAGCCTCGTTGTAATCTTCTTCTTGCGAATGCGCGCTGTTGTCACATCTCTTCTCAGAGATAAGCCACCACCATTCCAGCAAGCTTGTTTCCGCTGCATTTTACAGTTTCAGCTTATTTCGTTATTGAATAGAAAACCAGTTCTACTGTATCTCTATTATTTTGTGTTAATCACTTGTTAATAATAGTTATTAATTTTCATCTGCTCATAAAATCCGGATCAGTGGTATCAGAGCGGTCTGCTCCTTGTCGTCTTAATGCATGTCCCCAACGAGATCAGAGTGAAAAGAGTTGGGTCTCTAGCTTGTTTCTCTTAAGGAAAGAAGCTCTCGCATGCCCAAGCGACCTCCAATGGCAGGAGAAAAGAAAGATGATGGGACAGGAGATCCTTTCAAACTGTTGATTGAGGAATCCCTCACACAACAAAGGAATGGGATGATGGATAGTTTCACGCAAATCCTTCGGCGGCTATCAACAGGCGACACATCTTCTTCGAACTGAGGCACCGCCCCCTTCAAGGTACAAATAAACTTTGATATTCCTATATTTGAAGGTCAGATAGACGTAGATGCTGTAGACAAGTGGTTGAATCTACTAGAAGGGTATTTTTCTGTCCATAACTTTTCGAATAAAGAAAAGATTACTTTTGCGCTCCTCAAAACCATTCCCCATGTCAAAGATTGGTGGGAAAATTTCTGTGAGCAAAAGGAAACAGAGGAAACCTCATTATTTTTAGTTACGACCACCTGGGAATCCTTCAGGGATGCTATTAAGGAAAAATACTACCCTATCGGAAGTTATGACAATTTGTATACCAAATGGACCACACTGCGGTAAGAAAGAGACCAAGCAGTGCCAGATTGCACAAATATCTTCCATAACTTGTGCACTAAGTTGGGTATCAAAGATTCAGAGTGACATATGGTGCTCAAGTATCGTGCTGCTTTTCATAGATACATCCAGGCTGAAATGGAATTTCTAGACATCTCATCCTTGGGTGTGGCCTACCGATATGCCGTCAAAATCAAGCAGAAGCTCAAACAAAAGATGTGGAAATTTGGGCATGGGAACCCCTCAAAACAAAATCTAGGAAAGGGCGGCCCCAACCCACTAAACAAAGGACAGATAAAAGATGGATAGTATCAGGACAACCAGTACAAGCCACAAGCAAAGAAGGACACCAGAAAGACAAAGAAAGATACCGTTAAGTGGTGCGACTTCCATAAGAGCCCTTGGCATAACACTGTTGACTGTCGCTCAAAGCAGTTGATAGTGGCCAAAGTGAAATCCTCTGAATCAGATGCAGGTTCTGACTTCGAGATAGAAATAGAAAGGGGAAGATGGATCATTGACGCGGAACCCAGTGCCACCATTGCTACCACCAAGCTCCAACCTGGTGAACTAGACGAGCTATAAAAAGGAGAGTGCCTCTTCCATTCATAGATGTGGGTAAAAGTCACCCCACTACACTTCATCGTTGATAGCGGTACCCAAAAGAACCTCATCTCAGCAGAGGTCATCAAGCGGCTTGCCCTTCCGAAAACGCCACACCCACAACCCTACACCATTGGATGGCTCTTCCAAGGAAGCGATCTCTGCGTTAGCCAACAGTGTCGAATGTCGTACGACATCAAGCCCTTCAAAGACGAGGTATTGTGTGATGTTGCTCCTCTCGAAGTTTGTGATGTTCTTTTAGGCCAACCTTATTTATGGAAACATCATGTTGTCTATGAGTCTAGGCCTCGTAGTGTTATTATTACTTTGAATAGGAAATTGTACAGGATACCCAAGGTAGTCCCACCTAGTGCTATTTCCTTGATCTCTGCTAAGAAATGTAGGAAGGTCATCTCTTAGACAGGGAAGTTTGTCCTCTTCGTGATTCGCTCTCAGAATAAGAGAAAGATCACAGCCACATCTAGGGTCTCTGCAGTCGACCTCTCCACACAGAAGAAGAAAGTAGTTATGGTCGTGGAAGAATAATCAGATATCTTCTCCTCACCTACAGGGGTACCTTTGCACTGCCAGGTCAAGCACCCCATCAATCTGACCCCCGATGGACCATTGCCCGATGGGCTAGTCTATCATCGCTCTTTGTTAGAGAATGAGGAGATCAAGTGACAGATCCAAGAACTGCTCCACAAGGGGCACATCCGCCCCAGCTCATCACCTTGTGGGAGCCCAATCGTGCTGGTACAGAAGAAAGATGGAACCTGGCGACTCTGTATTGATTACCGGGCTCTGAATAAAATCACTGTCAGAAACGAGTACCCGATTCCTCGAATCGTTGACATCCTTGATCAACTCACGGGGGCCAAATACTTCAGTAAGATTGATCTGAAGTATGGCTACCACCAGGTCCTGATAGAACAGACAGATGTATGGAAGACCACCTTCAAGTCAAAGGAAGGACTTTTTGAATGGTTGGTCATGCCCTTTGGTTTGACAAATGCTACTCTAGCCACTTTCATGAGGATGATCGATGATATCCTGCGACCATTCACCAATACTTTTGTAGTGGTGTATCTGGGTGACATTCTAATTTACAACAAGACTTGGGCCAAACACTTGCAGCATATTCAACAGGTTCTGCACACCCTGCAGCAACACAAACTATACGCTAACCTGGAAAAATGCTCCTTCGGCATGGACAGGGTCCATTACCTGGGCTACATCATTGATCATCATGGCATACATGTGGATCCAGCCAAGATCCAAGTCATTCGTGACTGGACAACCCCAACAACACTCACTGAGCTTCGAAGCTTCTTGGGACTTGCTAATTTCTACCGCAGGTTCGTGTTGGGTTTCTCTCATATTGCATGGTCCCTCAGCCAAATAAACAGGGGTGGTGGTAAGGCAAAATTTGCATGGGGCCATTCCCAACAAAAAGCATTCGATAATTTGAAGCAGGTCTTGTGCTCAACCCCAATACTTTCACTACCAGACCTGGAACATCCCTTTGAGATTGAGACAGATGCTTCAGACTATGTTGTGGGCGCCGTTCTCACTCAGCATAGCCACCCCATGGCCTATCATAGTTAGACACTGTCAGATACTGTCCGTAAGTACCCTACTTATGACAAAGAAATGTACTCTATTGTGCAAGCATTCCGCCAGTGGAGATATTACATTCTTGCATGGAGGTAGTCATGCACACTGATCATAAGCCACTACAGTTCATGCAGACATAGGGAAAATTGTAGAATGACCACCATCAAAAGTGGTCCACATACTTGCAACAATTCCACCTCAACATCAAGTATAAAATAGGAAGCACCAATCACGTCGCTGATTGCCTCAGTAGACTGCCAGTCGCAACACTCACCATGGTGCTAGACTCTTGCGGCCATGAGACATCTGGATGGCCCCAACTCTATGAGACAGACCCTGACTTCGCCACCACTTACCAAATGTTGGGTGAAAATGAAGTTGTCGCTAATTTCCATCTTCATGATGGGTTGTTGTGTTGTCTGGGCCATATCTATGTTCCATAAAGTGAGAGAGCGAAGATGATCTGGGAAGCCCACTACAGTCAGGTGGCAGGACACTTTGGCGTCGAAAAGACAGTGGCGATGCTACAAAAACATTTCTACTTGCCGAAACTTCGACAGGAGGTCGGCAAGTATATTAGGTCCTACACTGCCTACGCTATTTCCAAACTGACCACAAAGAAATAGGGGTTGTACACCCCTCTTCCTACTCCTGATAGGCCATGGGAATCCATCTCAATGGACTACATGTTGGGCCTCCCATCCACCAAGTGGGGAAATGCCTGTGTTTTTGTGGTTTTTGATCACTTTTCTAAGATGGCAATTATGGTTGACTGCAAGAAGAGCATCACAACAGACGCCACTTCCAAGCTCTTCTTTAAACGAGTCTGGGTACATTTTGGAATCCCACAAACCATTGTCTCAGATCGGGATAGTCGATTTCTCAATGTTACACATTATTTTCGTCATCCCTATGACCGTTAATGATGTAAACCTATCTGTTTCCTTCAGAGGGGTCAGTGGCCTGAGTTCCTGAAGAGAGAAGGGAGAAGAACTTTTCCTGAGAAAAGAAGTTGCATTTTCCCTTGTAAAAGCCCTGTAAAAAAGGAAGTTCGTAGGTTGCTATATAGGCAGGGTGCGAGAATGCCTAATTCTCATAGGTTGCACCATATCTAGGGTGCAAGATGTTCACAGGTTTCTCTATAGGCAGGGTGCAAGAATGCCTACACCAAGGATGATTTTAAGGATGAAAATTTATTTTAAAATGTAGAAACCTTAGCGAATATTACAATCCTTCATATGCCAACTATAAAATGTTTAGCGATGTTTTTGTAAAAATATTCAAATTTCTAAGGATTTTATACAGTTTGTATAAAAGTTTGGCGATTTCTAAGGTAAAATAATTTTATTCTATAGAATTTGGGCGAATCATTTTTAGAATAGCGAATATTTTTTTGGGAAAAACCATGGAAAATTAGCCCATGAGAAAAATTTAACCCCTAAAATCATCCCTGGCCTACACGTGGGAAAAACAAGCGTTTTCTCGAATCTTCTAGAAGGAGAAGCTTCTATGGTGAGGTGGCATCCGAATGGTTTGGATCTTACTCGCTTTCATGATTTAGTGGGATC
>JZKD02S0142318.1:276291-313617 GCA_000966675.3 Picea glauca | reverse complement strand
GTTTTATTGTATGATTCCTTGATCACATACATAGGTTTATATTGAGTTTATGCTATTGCTATCACTTTGGTTGGTTGCATTCTTTTGCAGGATCATAATTGTATGAGCGTTGGAACAGATCTAGGATGGCGATGACCAGAGGAAGCGACATTTAAACGGTATGTCACCCATCCCTCTTTAGTTAGTAAATTCAATATTTAAAACTTAAGGAAAACGCCATGTTGTGGTGTGTTTTGTTCTAGATCTAGGTGGATCTAGGGAGATCAGTTAGTGTCCACACCTATCGATTAGTTTGATAACACTCAACACATTCTGGTTGAGCCTCTGGTCACTACTAGACACCAAGCTCACCAAATCCATGGCCTTCCACCCCCAGACAGATGGCCAAACCGAGGTTGTAAATTAAATGATTGTGCATATCCTTCGCATGTATAATTCAAAGAACCCTCGCACATGGGATGAGAGCCTCCCATATGTCCATCATAGCTACAACCAAGCCTTTCATAGCTCAACTGGCCACAACCCCTTTCAAGTGGGGTTGGGATTCCAACCATTGGGTCCCATAGATGTTTCACTTCCCCTTGCGGTCACCTCGACTGACTCATCTCCTGCTCCAAATGAAGCTGACAAAGCCACCCGGTTCATTGAGCAGATCCAACACATCCACCAATAGGTTCATGATATCCTACATAAGTCCAATGACAAGTACAAACAATGCCATGATCAACATCAGGTGCCACATAAGTTTAAGGTGGGCGACAAATTTTGGTTGCACTTGTAGAAAGAACGCCTTACAGGACCCCATTGGAAGCTTCGCCCACTCCATTATGGATCGTACACTATCACCAAGATTGTGGGGGATAATTCTTTTGAGCTCAACATTCCTCCTTTCCTTGATCTGCACCCAGTGTTCAACGTGGATCTCCTTCGCCCTTATTTCCCACCATTACTGGACAACTCAGAAGTAGCAGAATAGCTGACACAAACAGAGCTCAACCCCAATTTCATACAACAGGAATACAATGATCATATTGTGGACAGACAGATCAAGGGAACTCGACAACAAAGGATCCAGCTTTATCGAGTCATCAAAGTAGGGTAGCTCCTGCACCAAGGCAAGTGGCTCACCCGGGGCCAAATTCAGTAGACATTTCCTCATCTAATGGGGGACCTCAATGAAATGGAGACCATTTCTTCCTAAGGAGGGAGGATTTATCCATATGGATATTGGTGGCCACTCACCTTTTCCAACTGGCTCAAAACAGTTTTCTGACATTTTTGGCAATTTACTATTTTTAGCAGTTTTAACTTCCGGGGCCATTTTGAGGGCCTAAATGAAGTTTTTTTGGTATCAATCTTATTAATGATATCCAAAGGAATAATTGATCCCCCAAAATGAATCTCCTTGATGATACCTTTCCAACGGGCTATCACACGCCTAAAACGGAGATCGTATGCAAAAGTTACGACCCCGAGAAGTTGATGTACTAACGTACCCAAATGGGGCCCACATGACTTTTGGCGCTTCATCTCCTAGGGTTAGGTTTTTGGATGTCTAGGGTTTTTGGAATTATTTCTTATTGTAAAAATGCCTTCAGAGCCTCATTTTAATCTTCTTCTTGTGAATGCATGTTGCCGTCACATCTCTTCTCAGAGATAAGCCGCCACCATTCTAGCAAGCTTGTTTCCGCTGCATTTTACAGTTTCAACTTATTTCGTTATTGAATAGAAAACCAGTTCTACTGTATCTCTGTTATTTTGTGTTAAGAACCCGTTAATAATCTGTATTCATTTCGTTCTTCTCATAAAATATGGATCATCAAAGGTGGGATGTAGTTCGACAAGACCGATGGGATCTACTTCGCATTAGCTAGATCATCATAGTGTTTGCTTCTTTTCTTAGTTGTGGTTCGACTAGATCGTCATCCAGTCGAGGGGGGTGCTTGCAATCCACCAGTTGACGATGCCTGTATTCCTACAGACATGAATTTCTCAGTTATTAGATCCATGAGAATTTCCTCCACCGAATTCTCTACTACGCTACGTTCGCCCGACATTCACACTTGTAATCACAGAGATTGGGTAGGTGAACAAATATACAAGGTAATAAAACAGATGACGAGGTCTAGACAACACAGTACGGTATGAAATCGGTTCTCTGTTATCACATATATTTCATTTTGCAAAACGTGGTCCTGGCACAACATCCAATGAGTTAAATAGGCAAGCGTCGTAACGAATCCATCCAATGGGTAGCATTATGTCCATCAATGCGCATCCATCTTTTATGGTGCGGTCTCAACGGTCCAATGGAGAGATTTCCATTAATAACTGTGTTTATAGCCATTATGGAGTGTCTTTCTAATGGTCGGGATGCCTCCAATGGTCATATAGATTTTCCATGGTGAAGTACCATTCTGCACGGTTATGCTATTCCGGCGAGGTTCAAGTTCTGCAAGCTTTCCTTCTGCGAAGTCTTCTCTGGAACTTCCTCTAGTTTTTCTAACTTTTCTTTTTTCTTACTAAGATTTCTTTCCTTCTTTTCTATGATACGAGTCTCTGGATTCCTCTTTCCATTCTTATTCTTACTTTCTCTTATCCTAGTAACTTCGTAGTGATGATTTTCTTCCAAAGGGTGCAAAGGTATTACCTCTTCTCTTACTATTCTAGGGTGGATGCACTTCTTTCTTGCATGGACAGGTTCCTTAAGCCTTATTGTTTTTTTTCAACTTTGATAGCTAATTCTCTGGCCCTCTGTTGCTTTGACTTGTCCTCTTGTTCTTCTATTAGTCGTGCTATTTTTCTAGCCATAAAGTCCCTTAATTCTTTCTTTTTCCGTGTTGTAGCTTCCTCCTCTGCTTTCCTTTTGATATGGTCTTTCTCAATCCAAGTCTTTCCTAACAAAAGTGCAAAAGGGTCGTTGTTCTCAACAAAATTAATGACTTCAAATTATTCTTCAGTTTATGTTTCATGAGCAATCATAGGTACATTAGTAACTCTTTCATATAGGGTTATCATATTTCCTTTAAACAAGCCTATCTTTCCCAATGAAGGTACCATAACAGGCTTTCCCAAAATTTCCCAAGTGCTTTTTGACATAATATTCATGTGTATTTATTCATCCAATACACAGTCTATGTCAAAGTCTCATATTCTTGTTTCTATGCACTTCTCCTCTTTTAAGATCTCGGTTAAACTAATGTCTCTGTGATCATTCATTTCTTCTTTTAACTATAATAACATAGTCTCTGATTCTTTCTAGTTTTGTAACATATCCTTAGCCTTTTTAACTTCTTTATAGTTTTCTTGTCTCATGTTCATCCTTTCAACTTTAGCAATCATCTTTGGGAAATCCTCAACCTCATGACCAATAGCTTTACAACAAAGACAAATAGGACCTCTACCAGGGCATTCCTTAGCAAGATGTTCCAATCTTCTGCAATTATTACACAGTGCCAATCCTCTCTTTATTTTAAACAATCCCCAATATTTCTCGTACTGTGCACTGGGATCACAGTGATGGGCCTGCAATCTGCAAAAAGTCTTTCTAGGTTCCTGCATCCACTTGTTAGTCCAAAAACTCTTTCTATGCATAGGAATACCATATCTTTCACTATCTCTATCAAATTTATTCAGATCGACTCTTTCTTTTAATTGTACCCTAATTTTTAGACTAGGAAAAAATCTATGAGACATACCTAGATTCATATTTTCGAAGAAAAAAATTCCACTTATCTTACCTTTACCAGAGCACAAAGATTTAAGATCTTACCTCTTTTCTTTAGATCAGGTTTCTTTCTTATCACAGAGCTTCGCAAGTCAAGTAGAATACTGCGCACTACAACAACAGATCTGTGCACATAGCTTTCTCTTTTCTTCAGTTCCCAGCAATCACAGTTTCAGGTCCCAACAATCAAAGTTTCAGTCCCGACAACAGAACCATTTGTTGGCATAGGGGCAGACCCGGGGTTCAACACTTCAACAATGCACCAACAAAACCCTAACTACCGAACCTTTCGGAAACACCTGTGAAGTAGATGAAGTCTCACCCAAGGTAGAGGCAGGGGGGGTTGCAGGACTCAGGTGTCCACAACTAAGCTGGGACACCGATCTTTGATTACAAAACTTAACAGAGTGCTTAGCCAATAAAATGCATTAGTTATTAAACCTTATTCACATCGTAGGTTAAACCCTTATTACAGATCAACACAATAATAATCAAGATTAATCACATCCAATCATTTAGCACATAGCATCAACTTAGATCTAGCATGCATCATACATAAGCATTAAGCATCCATAGATCTATCTATCATACATCAAGATCAGTGCACTAAACAGATAAATACATAAACAACATTGCACAAAGCACATCAACACAAGATATATGTGGTTAACCCCAGTGTGGGGCTATGTCCACCAACTCTTCTTCTTCTTTATTAATCTTCAAGATTTCTACATTCTTCTGCTCCTATGCACAAAGCCATAGAGCCCAGCTTCGCACTGGACAGGTGATCTGCACACAACACACTAGATCCACCTTCCTCCAAAATCCATTCAAGGCACAGAGCCAACTCCTCAATAGCACAAATCCTTACATACAACGTCTGTGCACAAAGAAACTTACATTCTCTTGCACTAAGCCAATTACAAGTCTTTGCACATAGCTAACACTTACACTTAGCCACTTACTTTCATCGTCTAGCTACTTATTTATACATTAAAAAAAGGCCTAAACATGGGTAAACCCATGGGCCAACATCCCATACCCATTACATAAAACCTAATAACCCAAAAATCCCACAAAACAAGTGAGATCCCATGATCTCAGATCTTCCTGGGTGCTCCATCTTCAACCAGCCTATCGAAGTCCCAAAAATGGTCAAACACGACCAATGTTCTCTCAAAACTTGGTCGAGGGCCAACATCCTACAATGTCAATTTCCCAATTTTCAAACATTTTAATAATTACCCGAGGTTTTAATGGCATATCATCCCTCCTAGATGGATTTCCTACCCTTTGACAAACATCAAAAGTCTGACAATACTCCTTTTCATCTTTAGAAATTGTTGGCCACCATATTCCTACGTGTAATATATTTTTTGTAGTTCCTTTCCTGCATAATGTCCTCCAACTATTCCTTCATGTGCTTCTCTAAGATTATAGGATGTTCATGCTCCATGACACATTTCCTTAAAATATTGTCTGCACCTAGTTTATACACGTTCCTTGCAATAAGTTGGCAATATGCAGCTCTAACCACCAAATTCTTCTTCTTCGTAGTGGTTTATTTCTTTGAAGCAAATATTTTACTAAAAAATTCAATGATATCAGCAAAGTATTCATCAACAATATGCACTTAAAATAGTTGTTCATCGAGAAAATTATCCTCCAGGATTCTTGGTTCCTCTCCATTAGTTATCCTGGACAGATGATCTGGCCCCGCATTCAATCTTCTAGGTTTCACAACTACTTCAAAATAAAACTCTTGAAATAAAAACAACCATATACATATTCTTCCCCCCACCATCGGCTTGTTGACCAGGTATTTAAGAGCAGAGTGAACTGTGAAAATATTAAAATATTGCCCTAATAAATAATGTCTGAACTTTTGTAATGCATACACCATATCCAAACCTTCTCTTTTTGTTGTATTATAATTATGTTTTGATTCTGACAATTTCCTACTTGCAAATTCTATTGGGTGATCTATATCACCTTCTCATGGTTGTGTTAATACTTCTCCAAGTGATATTGAAGAGGGATCCACATGAACATGGAACTCTTTTGACCAATATGGAAACACCAGAATTGGTGTTGTCACCATTTTCTCCTTTAACATGTCCAAACTTTGTTGGCACTCATCATTCCATTGGAACTTGATATCCTTCTTTAACAATTTCTCCATAGGCGCAATAATCTATGCATAGCTATTTTTGAAATTTCTATAGTAGCCTATATGACCTAGTGTAGCTCTCAATTGACGCATTGACTTCGGTGGTGGTAAATTAACAATGACAACAATCTTTGTAAGGTCAACCGGTAGGCCCTATTTACACACCACATGCCCTAGCAAAATTCCAAATGGTGTGCCAAATATGCAGTTCTACTGCAAATCTACCCAATTTCTAGTTCCTCTGTGCAGTTCCAATTCTGTATACCAATTTCTTGGTATGCCTTCCAATGTATGGATAAAATGATGTGGCCACTCCTTTGATGGTACCATTCTCCATCGGGTTATGCATCTGTCTATTTGTTCTCTAAGTTGTTCTCTTCCATCATATTTTTGCATATATTTCTTCTCTTGTTCTGTGCCAAATATGATGTGCAATATTCTTTTGCATTGATACCAATCATGGATCTTTTCTTTGTGAGTACCCCACCAACGTACAGGTGTTTCTTTCAAGGAAATGTCTAAAACTGGTAACCTTTGAATTTCCATGATTTCTAACTCAAATTTTGTTAAGAATTCTTCTAAATCATTTTGACCATAAAAACTTGGAAATTCTTTTACCTCTGTGCCAACCCATCTTAATGTGCACGTCATCCTTTCACATCTTTTGGTATATATCTCATGTAAGTTTTTTTTCCAATTCTCCAATCCCATGTCAGAATTTGAAGCACAAGAACTGATGCTTGTCCAGCTAAGCATTTCATTTGTTGTTGGATTAATGTAATATTCCTCGTGCGTGGTAGTTCTATAAAATTGATTTATTATTTCTGAACTGAAGTTTTTTGTTGCTGGTTCAACATATCTTCATCCTTATAAAGGATCTAATGGTTCTATGACTCTATATTCTCCCGATTCAAAAATCATTTTCCTAGTCTTCAAGTTGATGATAGGTTGATTGTCAAAATCTCAATCCAGTCCCAACAATGTTGGATAAGGTGTAGTATTATCCACTATATCAATCAACTCAAAATTTTCCATAGTGTGCACAACATCTAAATCTACCGGTATGCCTTTCAATTGACCAATTGGTATCAACCTATGTTGGTTTTCTAGTTTCAGCTAAATAGGTGAATATCCTAGTGTAGGTTCTCCCATAAATTCCCATGTTTTCTTAGGAAGAACATTTACCTCAGATCTAAATATAGTATGATGTCACCCATGTTAAAGTCTCCAATGTCTGCATTCAGTCTGAACTCTCTATTTGTTCTTGTCTTCCTACTAACATGATTTAATTTCTTCTATTCTAGTTGTATCTCTTCTCCGGAATTGCATTTTTCTAACAAACCTTATAACATTTGTATAGATGTTTTATCATTCAATAAATTCAAGAAATATATTAGAAAGTTTCTTAGATTACATAAATTTTATGGAGATTGATCTTTGTTGGTATGATCAAATGTATGAGGCATATCATATACTAGCACATCATATCCTGACTATGCATTTGAAGTAGAAGCAATATTCTCCTCCAAAATTTCTTGTGTGGCCTCCTTGAATGTCTCTTTATCCTTCCACGCATCAAAATTTTGTTGAGGTGTTGTATTCTTTCTAACTCACTAGTGCTAGTCTTGATTCTTCTTTGTTTCATATGCTCATGTCCTGGTTCTATCTCGAGTAACTATATTGATCTTTTTTCCATCATCTTCTCTAGTTTTTTTGGCAATCCATTGAACATTTTGATTATTTTGATTATTTTTTTATTGTATCTTTGTCAAAAGTGTCGGATAGTCTTATGTAGTATGATTTGTTGCAAAAAAGTACATACATGTCATTGGTGGAAGTGGACAATCCCTTGCATAACATCTAGGTTGCTGACAATTGTGACAGGTTACTGGTCCTCTGCCTCTTCCAAATGCTCCTCTTCCACGCCCTCCTCTTCTGAATCCTCCTTTGTTGCCTTGATTATCTGTGCACGGTGTATTATACTATGGTACTTGATTATATTGAGATGAAACTACAAATGGTTGCACATTATTAAACTGATGCACATGTGGACCTACCATTAATTCATCCTACACCCTATAAGCATCTGAGGTCCTTTATTTTATAAGATCCGTAGTTCTACAATCCTTATCCTCATGTACTACAAATTTGTAGAAATTACAGAATGTACTCTCAGGCACTATTTGGTATTTTTGGATCAGTGGAAAATGACAGGGATCATGTCCATGTGTTTTACATATTTCACACCATACTCCTCCTGTAGGTAAGGTATTAAAAAATACTGCTTCCAAATACCGTGCAAATGTTGGGAACTCATTCTTGTGGTGTCCTTTTGTTCTACATAAGGTACACCAGACAACTTCCCTATTTTCTTTGCCTTTATTTTGATTCAACTGAAATGTCATATTATTGAGATCTCCTCTCAGCTCTTCTACAGCTGGATATGTATGTTTATACTGATTCTATTCTAATTGTAAGGTTTCCTACATAGCATTGGTCTGAGTATGGACCTCATGTTGCCTCAATGGATATTTAAAATGTGGCATTAATGAATTTATAAATAGTTCCCTATGTTGCATGTCTGTTATAAGGTATTTCAACTTACCTTTCAATCTCTTTAACTTACGATCAACTTCCCAAACTTAATCTCCTGGATTTTGTTTGATTTCTATCATCTCATTCATGAATTGATCTTTTGAACTTGGTCTTTGGAGCTCATTGATTAGTTCCTTATTTACACATGTGATGGTTTTCAGTGTTCCTTGTGGATTGTTTACTACTAGACTCATAAACCAATCCAATGCACGGTTTATGAATGTAATTGCAAGTTGACCCACTTTCATGTCTTCATCCGTGACCTGTTTAGCTTCGCAAATATTTTTTCAAATGAATAAATGTTTCTCTGGGTCTTCCGACCCTTCTCCATGAAATTATGGTAATCGAATGGTTGGATATGCTCAAGGCATTGTTAAATTGGTGGTACTTCCTTTGTGTGGTGTAGATAACTAACTAATGCTACCTTAAATTGTACTTCCTCTTGAATTTCCACTGGTCCCTCGACCTATTGGAATTATTCTACCAATAATTGTTGGTTGTCTAAAATATTATTTCCTTTCTGATGTCTTAATCGCACATGGGGTTGTGGGTTCCACATTAATTGAGAACTGGAATGGAGAGCCTTCTTCTGCAACAGAACCTTGACATCTAGTTTTTATCTCATATTTGGCGTGCAAAATTTCCTCAATATTATCTGTAGTATGAAGATCCTCTACCTATTCTTCATCACTTTACAAGCCTTCCCTCTCAGCTACTACTCTCTTTTTCATATTGATCTTATACTTGTAGGGTCTTCCTCTGCGCGTCTTTCCCTCTCTGTCCATTATTTCCTTGATCTGGTCCTCATCCATCATAATGGGATCCATTGATTCCTTCTTATAATCTCTATCGAGGTCCTTATCCATTTATCATATCTTCCTTAGTGCTTCCCACAGTCTCCCCATGTGCGCATAGTTATTTAGTTGTCGGACTCCATTGTCATCATGGATTTATCATGCATTAAAATCTTGATCGATGTGTAAAGTGATGTAATATATCTTCCTATTGACCCCTTCAAAGACTCTTTCTCTGCAACAATGCATGATTTTTCAGTATCGACTGCAAACTCCATAACGAATCCTACAATAATGTTGTCTAGCCAAAAATCCACTGCGCGCATGAATTTATTATTGACTTTTCGTAGTTTCACAATATTATTAGTAATCCATTATATTTTTCTTATCTGATTAGTAGGGTGAGTTTCCTTCAATCTTAGTATCCACTCTTGTAGCAAATGTGGAAATTCATAGAAGAATACCTCATGAAGATCAATAAATACATACCTTTATGAATATTGGCATGGTGTATACTTAGGGTTTCTATTTTCTTTCTACGCAAACTCGAGCTATTTTTTTTCCAACCATCATTTTATGATCTAGGTGGATATCGGTGGCCACCGACCTTTTCCAACTCGCTCAAAATAGTTTTCTGGCAATTTTGGCAATTTACTATTTTTAGTAGTTTTTAACTTCCAGGGCCATTTTGATGGCCTAAATGAAGGTTTTTCGGGATCAAGATTCTCAATTGTACCTAAAATATGTAATTGAACCCCCAAAATGAATCTCCTCAACGATACCTTTCCAACGAGCTATCATTCACCCCAAACAAAGATCGTACGTCAAAGTTACGTCGTCGGGAAGTTGATACACCAAACTACCCAAAACGGGGTCCACATAACTGTTGGATTTTCATCTTTTGGGGTTACGGTTTTGGATTTTATTTATGATAAAAAGGGCCTTTGGATCCTCATTGTAAGATCATCTTCTTTCGAATGCGATTAGCGGACACATCTCTTCTCATATATAAGATTCCACCATTCTAGTGAGTCTTTCACTCTGTATTTTTACAATCTTTGTACATTTTCACTCAGTAATAGAAAATTGTGTATTACTAAATCTTTGTGTTTATGGTTGCATCTCTGATATATTTATGCTATATTATTGGATATCTAATATATCTATGTACATTTATTTATTATATATCTGCTCTCATTTCGTGCTGAAAATAATCTGGATCATTTGATCTCTTGTTTATTCGGATTCCATGGTTTGAAAATCCCCTTCTAATAATCCATTCTCTTCATTGTCCTTCTCAGAAAGTCCCCTCCAATTAGTTCTTATACATTCTAGATGGAAATGGAACCATTTGTTGGATATTTCTTGTGTTGACTTAGGTTCTATTTTAGGTTTAAAACAAAACCCCGCAAATCATCGACCCTTCTGGAGACTAGAAGGAAACACTGCGCACAGAGTGCACAATGCAGTCCCACACGAGATGGATTTATGGGTGACTGCAGGAACCAGATGTCTCCAGTATTGGAAGGGAGTATTTTGTGGTGATGCAAGACATTCTTTCTACCTCAAATACATTAGATGTATTATTCTAACACATCATTATATCAAGATCTACCATTCTGTAACCATTTTCATTCATTTAATATTCATTATGTAGCAAATATCATGTCATTCTATTGTGCGATATATTTTACTACTAACAAATTCATTCATTCATCGTATCTAACCATAACAAGAAAAAATAAAAACATTTCACACAAAAACAAAGGTTTACTGTGGTTCACCCGCCCTGAGCTATGTCCACAAATATTTGGCATTCTTCACTATTTTATTATTCTCCATCAAAGTTTATAGCATTGTGTGCATTACATATGTTTATAGCATTGTGCACATTAATGTTGAGGTTGAAAAGAACACACCAAGCTCCATAACTTGCAACCTTACACTCTATTACAATGCATATCTCTATCTCCAAAACTGACTCTCAGATCATCTCCAACATTAGCTTCCCAGCTAGATCGCTCAAGCATTGACAAAAAAAACTAGTCACTAGATCTCCTTAGATCTCACAATACATATTTAAACTACGACAAGGGTAAAATAGTCGTTACAACAATGACCAAAACCCTAACCCACTAACCCTAGGTGGATTAGGTTTTTTCACTTTCTAACTCCATGCACGCTGATGGTCCAAAATCCAACCATTTTCCTCTTTGATCTGCCTCTTTCACCCTTCCTTTGACTTTCCTGCTTTCTCGACACTATTTTTACCTGTTTTCGGTGCACAATTATTTTCTATTCCATTTCCTAATTGCCTCCTTAATCACTGTTCTTTTCCCCAAAATGGTCTGCGCCAACAATAGGTATATCCTAGGGAGATCTTGTTGTTTATTCAGTGAGATCCTTGTGAGTTTTTATCTCATAATAGAACTGATGACCATACTGGGGAAGAATATTCTCTAGTTTGGGTCTCTTTGCCAATCCATCCTCTTCATGTTTGTGATATGGTTTGTTTTCTTCCATATATTCCTCCAGATTCTAGATCTATCAGATCTAATAGATCAAGAATAGATCTGACAAGCCTGGAACAAATCCAATTTTTTCTAGAAAACTATTTTTTTTTGCATTATCGCGTGTTGAAGTACATTGGTCACATGATGTTCATCACTTGTTGACTAGACTGCATCCCATGACGATTTGTGTAAACTACATAATTGCATAATTACCTAGGATTTAGAAATTAGATTGGTTCCTCTTATCCATTGAGTCTATGAGTGGTATGTTTTGATAGTGATCTTACCTCTGTTTGAGTTATTTTGTCACATGATTTTCCTTCAAGTTGAGTTTGGAGTGTATTTGTGTGGACTGTTTTAATTTCTGAGATAGGTTCATTTCATGTCTAAGAGATCCAGTGAAGTTGGGTAGTGAACCTAACAGATCCAAACAGATCTGGTGGTGCTTGATATTGCTTGCTCTAGTTTGACCTTGTGTAACGGTTATCCATTACTAGAGCTATCCTCCTAGGTGAGTTTTGGGTGTGATCTTGGTAGTGACATTGGAGTGGGTTGATCCGACATCACTTCCAATTTCCTACAAGCCCATTTTCTTGTTGTTTTTTCCTATTTTTCTTTTGCACTTGTGTTCTTTCTTAGATTAAGAGACATTCACATTTTATTTGGAAAAATATAAAAAAACAAAAACAATGTTGCATGTTTGACTGCTTTTGAAGCATTAGTGAAAATAGTGCATTGGTTCTTTATTGTTTGGTTTCAATTTCTTGAAAAATTTTCAGATCTGAACTGCTTGTTGGTTGCTTTGGGTGTGAGGTTTCACTTACAAAAGTTGCAAAGAAAAGGAAAAATTATATTTCCCTCCCATAGCTAGATTTCATTGAATTCAAAAAATTTGCATTGGCATCTTTGCATTTGCTTGGTTTGGTCAAGAGTCACAACTTCACCAAAAGTTTCATCTATCTCCCTTTGAATTAAGAAACAACCATTAAAAATAATTGTGTAATCTAAAATTTAATAGACACTTTAGTTTATAGTGAACCAACAATAGATAGGTTTAGGGCCTTAGAATAGGATTGGAGAGTAAACTCTCCAAGGCCACAAAAACAAAACTTAGGAGTCATTAAAGAGTGATAAATCTATTCTTGCAACCAGTGTGTCGGGGGCCTCCTCTAACACAATAGTTAAGAATGAGTTCGCATCAGAGAAAGTAGGGAGATTACCCCTCTCTACTTGTTTTGGTGTTTGCGGTACCACTTTGATTGCTATGTATACATGGGTTTCATTAGTACCACACCTTCAAAGATTCTGGTTTAGTTACCTTACCCTTATGTGTGGTCAGACCTATGACTATTCTCCCAGTCATCGATTGTAAGGTGGTAGCCTTAGTGATCATTCCTAGGTAACTACATAGGTGATTGCACATGAGACGTGCCTTTAGTACCTAGGGCAGGCATTCGTTCATGGTCTCAGTTCCCCTGGAGGGTTCCCACCTTAATAAATGGTGCTTGCACTGATCGGGGTAGTTTCATGAAGATCATCGTAATTTCTCCTCATACCTTCACTAGCCTATCTTTTGGGGACTTCATCTCCTCCATAGGGTTGGTTTTCAGAAGAGCCCTGAGCCAATTGGTTTTCTTGTTGTTGTCCTATATTGATTAGGGGTGTCACACTCTTTTGGTCTGAATCTAGGTCGGCCTTAGGTTGAATAGTGTTTGAATTTTCATTGATTACATTCAATGTGGCTGAATCACTATGTCGGTCTCATCATCTACGAGGACATGAGCCAATCAATTAGGTTCAAATTCTTGTAAAGAGACTTGGAATAGGTGAAAAATAATTCAAAGGGTCTTATCTTTGGTTTGAAGAGACTATTTTGGTAGAAGTGGAAGTGGTATATGAACGTTCTCCACCAAATTTTAACCCTCCTTTGACTGATCTAGATGCACCTCTACTTGTCCAAATAAGGGAAATTTCTAGTGATCATTTTTCTTTGTTTATAAATTATCCCACCATGTCAAGACCGAGTGTTTTTTCTAGTGTAGTTGTGCCATCAATCCCATATTCAAGTGGGATTGGGGGAAATCCCCTTAGGGGCATCCCTGTGATGTCCATGTTACCATCCCTTCGCACCATTGGACCTACACCATCCATACCTTTGTCTACAGGTCCCTCAATTTGGGGGACGTCATCTGTGTCATCATTTCCATCCATTAGTATACCTAGCATTCCTATGCCCATCCCATCAATTTATCTGCCCACTTATGGATCCTTTTCTGATGGGGGGCTAAGCCTTGGTTTCATCATGGAAGGTGGAAATCCTTCCACCTCCACCAATCCTATGAGAGGCCTGACATCATCATATGCAAGTGTACCTTTTGGGTGGAATATTTCTATTGGTTTTGACATTGTCCATAGTCAATATGGGTGTAGTAGTAAATCAAGAGGTTTCAACTTTCCTTGGGTTAGCACACCATTCCCTAGGGGTAAAATTTTCATCATGGGATGGATTTCCTTTTGTTAGCAAATCAGGTCCTGGGGGTTTCTTCCTTGGGACTAGTTTTGGGAATGTTTTTCATGTAGGGTCCACATATACCCCTTGGGGGCATATTTGGTTCGGGGAGTAGTCATACTTGTGGAAGTGACACCATTATTGGGGGCACTCACTCTTCAATAGCTCCTCAACCCTCTAGTAGTCCAAATATAGGGGGACCACAAGGTCCATCTGGGACATCAGAGACTTCACCTCCCTCCTAATATTCATTTGCTCACCTGTCATTATATTTCCTCACAACATTATACTTGCTCAATTTTTCATGGTTGACAAATGACCCTATATCCCATAACCCTTCATGGCCAAAAATGCCTTCCAACTTGCCATTCGATATCCCGAAGTTCTATGAAAATTCGAGAGAGGACCCCTCCACTCACATTATGACATACTGCTTATGGTGTTCATCCAACTCATTGATGGATGATAATGTGAGGATATGTATTTTATAGATATCCCTAACCATAACTGCCACTAAATGACACATTCAATTAAAAATAAGTTCCTTTAAAACATTAAATGACTTGATAATGGAATTCTTAAAGTATTACCAATTTCCCATATGGTACGAGATAGGAACGAAGCTCTTGAATTCACTACATCAATATAATGCCACTCAAATTTTTTATCATATACATGAGTGACGACGATGACGTCAAATGATCAATACTCAGATTCCCAACAAAATCCTAATGAGTGGTTTACAAAGTCTCTCCTACTGCCCATTTCCCGAGATGTAGATATGGTCAGGGCGACTACCGAAGAGCAGGCCATTTTGCATTCCCAACACTTAGATTTAATTTATTCATAGTCGGGTACACTTTATGACATCATCCCAAATGCTCTTAGGTCAACAAAAGATCCAAGGAATCCAACCCTTAGACCCCATGTTTGATGGTGTGGTTGGTTATGTATCACGTGCCTTTGTAAACCAGTTATATCATCAAATCATTCAGATATCTATTAAGTCATATTTTGGTACTAGTTGTCCAACCGTTGCGGTCCCTACTCAGACCTCTAAGGTGGATTCGGTGCAATCCAGGATATTGAATAATCCTCAGTAACCTAAAGGAAAGAAGAAAAGGAACAAGAAAAAAATTACAATTCCGAGAAAGGGACTGTTCGCACCTATAACACCCATGAGGGGGGAACTAAAGAGAAGAAAAATAGATGGTTTCCTTTCATTATTTGTGGGGAGGACCACTCTACTCATGAATGTCCCCGGAAGGATGAGATTCATATTTATTTAGCACAACAAAAGTCCCCTCAAAAACCTGTTGTCTTAACTCATCAGTTCCCTCATCAACCTCAACATATGGTTGCAACAAATCATGTCCTTCCGCAAGGAGGAATGGAAGGTACCCCTGACCACGAGTGGTATTCCTCGAATGATTCTATTTTCATGTGTGACCACATGGTCAATTTTCAAACGCATGCCAAAAACTATGACAGAGCTGAGCCTTCTCATACTACGTCAGAAGCAACTTCTTCTTCCCAACCTAGTGGCCCTCTTCAGATTGGGAAGCCATGTTTTTATGCAGTGCTTCACCCCTGAAGGGATTTCTTCAAAGAATGACGCATAATCCAAACACATAGGCCTTCCACAACTATAGTATTGTGGAAGACTTGGCCCAAGCACCATGTGTCATGTCTTCCCTTGAAGTTCTCCAAATCTTCCAAACATAATGGAAATCGGTTTTGTCGGCCATAGATGGGGTAGATCCCTTGGAGTCTAGTTTGATAACCTTAAATTATGATAAGGTTACTCATAGGCTCTCCCATCAAGTCACCATCCAGATCAAGGTGTGAATAATGGGGAAAGATATATTCCAAACTATGGTTGATGAAGGAGCCTTGACTTGCATCATGTCTATTACTTGTTGGTAGGCCATTGGATCTCCTAAGCTTGACACATCTGCAACATTATTGAAAGCGTTTGATGGATACATGTTCCAGCCTCATACAATAATCACTAACTTACCCATCGATTTAGGTGGAAAGATTGTCTTTGTTGGTGTGTAGTTCATCGATGCACCTCTTGAGTACAATTTTATACTTGGGCCTACTTGGTTCTAAGAGATGACTGCAGTTGTCTAATCGATATTTAGGGTATTATGCTTCCCTCATCAAGGGAAAATAGTGATGATCTATCAGCTTGTCTTCTACGCCCCAGACCTTGGATCCAATGCAGGGTCAAATGTACCCTTTTTTGATGATACTCAACAGTCTTATATGAACGTTGGTGTGGGGATGTTCAAATATCCTTCATTGATGGAAATTTTTCCCCTACCCCACCATCTCCTACTGCAAATATCGCTCCTGTCAACTTGATTTCATTATTTACTAGTGGATCCATTGGATTTGTTGATCCTTAGGTGGTACTTCATCCCAGGATGTTTAATCATATGGAGTGTCCATGTCGCTCATCACAGTCAAGATTGTCGATCTAGAAATCCCATCAACATATGTTGATACTGGTCAACAACTCCATCATCATATGGAGTGTTATCAACCTACTCCGCCCACACAAGTTGTTAACTCTTTGTGTTCACATGATTTACTAGATACTAATTTTCCTTCAAAATAGGCCATCTTGGAATTTATGGGTTCCATAGACAAACCCAGGGAATATGAGAATCATCGAGAATCCATCCTCCCTGGTTCGGAACACAAGAGAGTTAGCATGATGAGTCTCGATGTAGGATTGGGGGCATTTTATGTGGAATCCATGGAAATTCGTAGTCTTGACCATTTTTTGCCTCAAATATCTTTTTCAGAACTTGTCAGTGAACTCTCTGCTTCCCCTTCCTTGAAGATTTGTGTTTAACCCCTACTTCATGTCTTGATGGATCCCATCAAGGAGATTCCATAGCTCAGGAAACCACTCATGATGATTATATTTGTATTCATAAGTTCATTCCTATGTGGCATGGGGTTGACATGGTAAACTATGTGATACCAATATTGGCTTATGAGTTCATCGATTATGAAAAGGATCCTTGGACTAAGACTAGCCATGGGCTCTACTTTGCATAGTCTATCAAGATGCACAATGCCTTGTATATAGGTGTGTGGTGTGAGTGATTTTTTTTTTCATATATCCTATCCAAAAAATCTAAAAATATTTTCTTTTTTGAGATTTCACTATGCATTTTGACCCCGGATCAATCTAGTTTACATGGATTGACAAGATTATGGGGAATTTCTATGAAGATGGTGACATCCACTGAACTTGAGGTATGTGTTTCCAAATTGGAATATAGGGATAGGTTTTTCCTTGCATTTATCACCTTGCATTATTAACCGTCCCTTCTGCCAACGTTATGTCTTAGGTTCAATTCTAACTAGTTGCGACATTAGCCACTCCTTTTTCATGTTGTAATTGGTTCAATAGTTCCTACCCTTTATGGGCACCATAGTTAGCACTTGGATTCCATTCAGTGTCCATGTTGAAATTTATCATAGGCCCGAGAGCCCTCCTTTAGCCCTGTCATGAATTTAAGATTGAGCCTCATTTTTCTCTCTTCGTCTATAGCCACATCCCTTGTGGGGTTCTTGCAAATTTTTTATTATTGCTTAATGGTCACCTATGAAATTGTTTCTCGTGTCATACCTCACAACACTTTGTTCTTGTTTTCCTCAATTTTTCTTATTGTTATTGCAGTAGCATTGAACATTCACCTCCATTTTTCATCCACCTACCTAGGAAGAGAACAACTGCTAAGAGTGGATCTCACTTGCCTGTACCATTTCCAGTCATCTTTCTTAGGTCAGCTCCATACGCTTGGAACATAGGAGCATGTTATTAAGCAACTCATTCTCTCCCACTGAGTATACTTTTATCTCATTTTTGGACTCGTAAAAGGACATAAAAAAGGAACATATTGAGCTTACTTGTGTCATTATTTTGTGCTTGTTAAACCACAAAGGAGACCGAGAATACTTGCAGTCCTCTTTCACGCTCATTAAGCCATGAAGGAGACAAAAACTACAAAAAAATAAAAAAAAGAGTGGGGGTTTTTCACCATTTGTCTATTCTCAAAATGGTAGTGTTAGTCGAGTCACCCTTGAACATGACACATGTTTGAGTCCTCTTCATATAGTTGAGTTTTAGCGTTCCTAGGAACCGTCCTAGTAATATGAGTCAGAGATAATCCTCTAGCTAATTACTCTTCCAGACACCATGGATAATTCTTCAATGCCTCCTATGTTGTTGCACTATATTCATCCAACTCTTGTGTCTTGTTTCCAAGTCACCATTGTGTCATGTTATATGTTCAAGGGAATTTTAAGCATGAGACGATCATTTTTTGTTTTGTTGACTTTCTGCATTGGTCATCCCTGTGTCGGTTGTACTTAGTGATACTCTCTTTTCACATCATCTCTCGATGTATTTTTCATGTCGATTGATGGGGGATACATCAAGTCCCTCCTTCGACAGGTATCTTCCTATCGACTTCAACACATTGTCTAGGAGAGGGATCTAGAAACCAACTAGTACCTTGGAGCTTGCAGTCCTCAGTGGTAGGTCTCATCATGATCAACAATGAGTTTGCATCATTGACTCATGATTGATTGATTCTACGAGTGTTCGATATCAAATCCTCTTCACACTCACTATATTGTACTGGGTACCCTAGGGTCCATCTCCATCATCGATGGGTGCCTTCACATCTATTAACAATATAAATCAATGACCAGTAATAAGACAGGTTATACCATGCTCAAAATCATCTCATCTATTCTCATATTGTAGATTTGTACCATATGGGTTTGGGACGAAGACCTAGGGTTAGGGATATATCATTCCTTTACAACATCCCCTCCCAAGTTGCGATGGAGTATATCACTTGTTTATCGGTACTTTGAAGACTTTGGGGGCTCTCTCCTTAGTGTTTGTTGTCTTCCTGATACATATATGTTGTGACATAGATCCACATTGTATTTGTTGGTGGATATGATTGTGTTCATGACGTAGATCCACATTGTATTGTCTCATTGATATGGTCTTATTGATGACATGGATCCACCATGTATTATTTCATGGCCATGGTATAGCATTTCATGTCATGGATCTGTAGCATATTGTTTGACGATCATGCTCATTCAGAGTATGAGTATGTCTACCTAGGGGATGGATTATATATTCCCTCATCCTTGGTGTTTAATTGTAGGAATTATTTGACTTATGAACCTCCTTTTCACTCTCCTCAAACTACCTCACATGGACACTATTTAATTGTAATGTGTTTCATCCATCCATTCATTTCTTGACCTCACACATTAGGGGGCATCTATTATAGACTTAATTTCCACCCTACATGACAAAAGGGAGTTCACAAGAAGATGGAAGCCAAAATACATGTTTTGCTTGATATTTGAGCCCTTTTGGAGGTCGTCGCGGGTGTAATAGGGGACAACACATGGTGTTCATCGCACATTAACAGTAGTTCAACAAGCGATGAACTTTCAAACCTTTTATATTCATGGATTTACGAAGAGATATGTGAGGGATGAGTTGTATCTTCGTGGCATGAGCCTACGAACTCACAACATTTGAGTCATTAGTTGTCTTTGGAAGATCTAGAAGCTCTCCCAAGCCTCTTCCAAGGATCTATATAACAAAGGAAAGTCCTGAAAAAGAGTAGGAGGAATCAAGAGTAATGTTATGGTGTCCATTAGCAGAGGAGATTTTCCATTCACAACAACCATAAATAAATGTGCCTAGCCTGATCAAGAAGCTGAGGAAAATCAAGGAGCAAGGAGTCAAAGGAGAATGGAATCGTCATCAAAGGTCTGAGTTTGATGTAATTTATCTATAATAATTAATAGATCATTGGTTTTCCCTAGAATTATTTATGTTGGATTCATGAATGGTTTGGATTTGAATTTATGAATGATAAATCAAGTTAGATATGAGTTATATTAGTGATTTCTAACACTACGAGGAGTAGGAGATCGGTGTTGTTTGTTGCTTGTGTGCAGGAAGTAGGTTGTAGGAGAAAGAGCTACATCCTAGAGCTACAACAACTGATATACACATGAATAACCTTCATATACAAGGTATGTTAATCTATCCTTCCCAGGTGTAGAAGAGATTGATTGTCTTAGATCTAGGAAACCATATAAATCTAAACTTCTTTCTATCTAGGATCAATAAGCAGATCCTAGGGAGATGTTGTTTTTTATTTAGTGATATCGCTATGAGATTTTATCTCATAACATAAGTCCTTCTAAGAAAAGAAGTATGTATATTCGTTTTTTCGAAATATGAACTTTTTTTTTCTCGGAAAAAAAAAAGTTTAAAAAGTAAAATGAATACTCTAAATGTAAATGAATTATTCAATGAATATATAATTTTTTTTTTTCTAGTTTGTCCGTGACCTGCGGGACTATCCTGTGGCTTGAGAAATCGCGACTTAGGGGCATTTAAGCCGTCAAAATCACCCGGGGATCGCACCCGGCCTGTGCCACACCAACCCTTAACATGGCTGCATTTTTTGTCCCCGCAGGTTTCGAACCACTGAATTTAACATCACAGAGTGCCTTAACAACACATTCCATCACCAACTATCCTACACCTCAGGGACTCAATGAATATATAATTAAAATAGGTTTAAAAATAAAATAAATATTCTAAAAGTAGATAAATTATTTAATTATTATTTTAAATTTATTTTAATGATATATTTATTAATTTTGACTATGATTTGACTGATTTTGGTTTTATATAAGTCTAATTAAAATATAATAATTAGAGAAAATGTTAAACAATTACATTTTGTTTTTATATTTTTCTCAATAATATCATTAAAAATAATTATAAAATAAATTTATAAATAAATGATTTAGATTTTTTAATTATTTCATGGATAAAAACTTTAATTACTAACTTCACCTTATCAAAATTTATAAAAATAATACAAAAAACAAAACTTTATAGTTCACATCATAATTAATGGCAAGGGCAAATAATATTGTGTAACATATTTAATCACAAAGTCCTTATTATAAAACTCAACTACATCTGTAAATTTTCTCTCTCTCTCTCTCTCTCTCTCTCTCTCTCTCTACATCAAATTGATTTTTATGTGAGTGTTTGAACGCATAATGACACGTGTGGGATAAATCGGTCTATACCTTATGTTTTATTTTGAAATACCATGGTTTAGTTCCGGTGATGTGATTTTTTAATTTTTTTCAAATATTTTGGGAAATGATTTATCTTGGATTTCACTAGTTTTGTAGGCTTGAAGCATCAAGTTCTAGAGTTGAAGGGGGTGGGTTGGTGGTAAGACAAGGTTATCTTCATATTCATGTTGTACGTGTGCTCAATGTTGGACGACAAATTGTATTGAATTTTTTAAGTTTGATGTTGGTTTACATTTCATGGTCTTGTTTGCATTGGTCATTTGAGGACACATTTTGGACTTGTTCATCCACCTCTATCATTTGTTTGTAGTGGTGCTTCAAGGAATTTCTAGTTGGGATTTTTCTTAGCGGGTTTCTACTATCTAGTTGTGTGGAGAGTTGGTTACTTATGAAGACAGTGGTTCGCAACAACCTTTATAGATTTTTGATGGTCTGATTTTGGTTTGAGGGATGCCTTTTCCCCTGAGGTGGTTACTCAATCGAATTGTGGTTGAATTACCCATTTTCTTAGGTCACTTGTGATTTCTAGTTGGGAGTTTGTTATAGTTCTATCGTAACCTCCCTATTTTGGGTACTTAGTAGTTATTTTATCAATATACGAGACCATATTACTGGAATAAGGCCTATTAAATAGTTAGTGGGTAGTTACTTAATGTAAAACTGACCCTCTTGATTAAATAAGGCCCATTAAGCCACTGCATATATTAATGATGAGATCACAAGTAATTAGGGTTTTAGATATTAAGAAACTATTTATAGATATAAGGCTATGATATGTTTTTTGAAGTGTTGTTATTGTAATCGAAGCTCTACTAATAGGAGGTTTCCCCGTCAAAGAGGCTTGTGAAAATTTATCAATCTTTTGGAGATATTTCATACAAGGGATATATTTTATAAGTTTAATCTTATTTTCTATTGTATTTTCTTGTCCACATTTAATATCTCTTAATATTGTTCATGTTCTACTACTTTTGTTGATTAATTAAGTTACAAGTAGTATGAGATCTCTTTCCTGAGCCAATATGCACCTATAATTGTTTTTAAGCTAGATATGTGTTCCAGTGTCTTCAAATAACACACAAATTTGTTGTTCGATAGAAAAAATTACATTTGTACAAGAATATATGTAGGAAATACAATTGGTGTCAATTTGTTGGACATCATGTAACCTCTATTTGCACCCCATTAAGTAGTATTGCGTCATAAAACACTTGTATATGGATTTTTCTTCCACATACCCTTGGGTATATATGAAGGCCTCTAGGTGCACCTGAAATAATCCTTACTTAAACCTTTTGGCCATATTTTTCTTAAAGTGCATTGAGAACAACACTTGGGGAGATCAATTTCTAGTACCTGGGAGTCATGTAATATGCATACGGGTGTGTTTTAGCCACCTTAGTTAGTGACCTAAGAGATTGGGTGAAGTAATATTATTGAAAACTTACACATATCAAAGAGCTATAGCACCTGGTACTCCTTTGTCCTTAAGACCCTACAAATCCCACCCTTTACAACATAGGCCACAAAATTTATATAGAAAATAAACTATTTATTTTGGGGATTTTGTTGGTGCAACAATATTCAACAAGAACTAATGCTCCAATAGGAGTAGGACTCTAAAAAGGAAAAAAAATAAATAAGAAGAAAAAGAAAAAGAAAGAGTCTAGGTATTGTGTTTTGACAATACCCTTGCTATACACCTATCTCAAAATACTTCTTGTGCAGCGTTGATCGCCATGGTATCACTCTCAAGTAACCATTTTTTAATGGACCCGATGATATACATGTTGGAAAATTCTATCAAAAGACTCCTTATCAGGGATCAATCATATTGTTGTAACTCTCTTGTAAAAAAAAATTGTAGACCTGTGTTATAGACTTATTTGGTCACATTTGACTAGATATGTGTTATTGAAGATTCACTAATTCTTATTTCATCATTCCTCCTCCTATTACATAT
This sequence comes from Picea glauca, assembly GCA_000966675.3. NCBI lineage: Eukaryota > Viridiplantae > Streptophyta > Pinopsida > Pinales > Pinaceae > Picea > Picea glauca. The sequence continues at coordinate 290,155 of JZKD02S0142318.1, read as the reverse complement.
ATTTTGAGTCCTTAACTGATTTCCCGTGAGTTTCCTTCAAGTAACTTGTGGGTTGCCTATGAGTATTTTTCAAGCAACCCATGCACGCCTTCAAAAATGCTTAAAAAATAATAAATATATAGTAAAGGTGCACTCCTGAGAAGAGATGGAAAGGTCCATACAATTATACAGTGTGGATTCTATCCCAAATAACTTAACTACTTTCTTATGGTATAAATAAGAGTTATTTGTTGGGAAAAGGAAAACAAGACCATTAAGAGCAAGGATATGCTATAGTAATTCTTGGAGGATCAACCTAGAATTTTTATTTCTTTCCCCTCATCAAAGCCCGAACTTGGTTATGATTTTGTTTTTATTTTTGAGTTGGCTCAAAACATCTCTTTGTTTCCTCACCCATGGTAAAGCTATATGTAGTAGGTGGAGTAAAAGTGGATGAGTGGTTGTTGGCCATTGACCAAGTTTTGAGGAAACATTGGCCAGGATTGACCACTTTTGGGACTTTGACACAACGGTTGAAGATGGAGCGCCCAGGTGGAGCTGAGATCGCAGGATCTCACTTATTTTGTGGGCTTGTGGACCCAACATGGGGTTCATTAGGGTTTATGTTATGGGTTATGGGATGTCGGCCCATGGGTTTACCCATGTTTAGGCCTTTTTGTAAATGTAAAAGTATAAATAAGAAGGAATGTAATGTATAAGTAAGTGGTGTAAATAGCTATGTGCTAAGTCAGTGGATAAGTGAAAGAGGCAAGTAATTCTGAGATGCTTTGTGCAACAGAACATGTATGTAAGGATCTATGCTTGATAGAGGAGTTGGCTCTGTCCCTTGACCTAATTTTGGGGAAGGTGGATTTGCTGCGTAGTGTGCATACCACCTGTCCAGTGCGAAGCTTGGCTCTATGTCTTAGTGTGTAGGAGAAGACAAATGTAAGAGATTGAAGAAGACTAATAAATAAGAAGAATCTGTTGGTGGACATAGCCCCACACTGGGGTGAACCACGTAAATCTTGTGTTCATTGTTTTCTTTGTGCTATAATGTTTATGTTGTGGATTTTATTAGTGCATTGAATGTTATGAATGATAGATATATCTATGAATCCTTAGTGCTTCATCTATGTTGAATGTGTTATATATGACTTATGTTTCTAAGTGTGATGTATATTTTTTTGTTGTTACTGCGTCGATCTATACTTAGGGTGCGATCAGTGATGTGAATAAAGCTAATGAATTACTATGTGTTGTCCCTAAGTACTCTGCAAGGTGTTATAATCACAGATATGTGTCCCATCTTGGTTACAGACACTTGATTTCTGTAACCCCCCCTGCCTCTACCTCGGGTAAGACTGCATCTACTTCACAGGTGTTTCCAAAAGGGACAGTATTTAGGGTTTTGTTGGTGCGTTGTTGAAGCATTGAACCCTGGGTCTTCCCCTGTGCCAACAAATGGTTCCATTGCTGGGACTTGAAACTGTTATTGTTGGGAATTGAAAGAAAAGAGAATCTTTGTTCATAGATCTACTGCTGCAGTGCATATTATTCTACTTGACTTGCAAAGCTCTGTGCTAAGAAAGAAACCCGATCTGAAGAAAAGAGGTAAGATCTTGAAAGAGGTAAAGCTTTATGATTTGATAAGAGTAAGATAAATGGAATTTTTTGTTTTGAAAGTATGAATCTAGGTATGTTTGATAGATTCTTTCCTAGTATGGAAGCTAGGGTAAAGTTAGAAGAAAGAGTTGATTAGAATAATACTGATAGAAATAGAGAAATATATGTTATTCCTATGCATAGAAACATTTTTTGGACTAATAAGTGGATGCACGAACCTAGAAAGAATTTTTGTAGATTGCAGGTCCAACACTGTGATCCCAGTGCGTAGTACAGGAGAGGTTGGGGAATTCTTAAGAGAAAGAGAGGATTGACACTATGTTATAACTGCAGAAGACTGGGACATCTTGCTAAGGAATGCCCTGTTGGAGGTCCTAATTTCCTTTGTTGTAAAATTGTTGGTCATGGAGTTGAGGATTGTCCAAGGATGATTGCTAAAGTAGAACAAATGAATATGAGTCAATAGAATAAGAGCATGTTAGAGAATAAGAAAGAGAAAGAATCAGAGAAATATCACACTATGTTAGTACTATTAAAAGAAGTAGTGGATGATCACAAGGATGTCAGTTTATCAGAGATCTTGAAAGAAAAAAAAAGCATAAGTACACAAATAGAAGACTTCAACATGGATTGTGTCTTGGATGAAGAGACACCAGTGAATATTATGGTAGAAATCACTTGGGAAATTTTAGGAAAGCCTACTGTGGTACATTCATTGTGAAGGACAGGCTTGTTTAGAGGAAAGATGATAACCCTATGTGGAAGAGTTACTAAGGTACCTGTTATCATCCATGGAACATCGACTCAAGAAGAATTTGAAGTTATTAGGTTTTTTGAGAACAACGCCCCTTTTCCTCTTTCGTTAGGAATGACTTGGATCGATAAAGATCATATAAGAAGGAAAGCAGAGGAAGAAGCTACAGAAAAGAAAAAACAAGAACTAAGGGATTTCATAGCTAGAAGAATAGATTGACTGATAGAAGAATGAGAAGTTGAATCGAAGCAGCAGAATGAAAGAGAATTAGATGTCCAAGCTGAAAGTGGGCAAGAATGTGTGAAGGACTTATCCTTGCAAGAAGAAAGTATATCCACCCAGGAAGTGATAAGAAAAGAAGTATTACCTTTGAACCCTTTGAAAGATCATCAACAATGTGAAGCTACTATGTTAAGAGAAGATAATAATAAGAATGGAAATAGGAATCCAGAGACTCACATCACAGGAAAGAAGGCAAGGAATCTCAGTAAGAAAAAATCCAAGTTAGAAAAACTATAGGAAGTTCTAGATAAGACTTTGCAAGAGGCAAGCTCTGAACCTCACCGGAACAACAGAAACACGCAGAATGGGACTTCGTCCTGATGAAGCTATATGACCATTGGAGGTGCCCCAACAATTAGAATGACACTCTAAATGACTAATAAATGAATCTATGGGCAGATAGATTGACGTTAGACATTGAGACCATTCCATAACAAATGGATTCACATTGGTTGAGGCATTCTTGTTCGTTGGAGGAATCTGTTATGAAAATTTCTTATTTAACTCATCGGACACTACACCGAGACTACTTTTTTGCCATTTATGATTAACGTTGCTAAAAAAGAATTGATTGTGTCGAGATGTGATTATAGAACCTAGACATCACCATCTATTGGTTACCCCTCTATTCATTCTCCTACCCCAACTTATTTGTCAACAGTGAGAATGTTGACTGAGCTCACTGAGATCGAGAAATCCATCAAAGAAGTTCTGAATATGTTTATGGCTGATAAATCATGTCTGAGGGAGTACAAGCATTGTCGACCAAGGGATTGCAGGCTTCCCCCTCAACTAGATGACGTTTGGGCCAAACTAACCCTTCTACTAAGAAGAGAAGTAAGAATCGCGATGATCTGGCTAATGCGAAGAAAATACCGTCGATCTTACCCGATTACATCCCACCTTTGGGTGGCATAGTTAATCGCAACAGTATTCCATAGGATTTCGAGTATAAATTGATCACCGCGTACATTCCAAAGGGGATATGCATAGAAGGAAGCTAGTTGGGACAAATCCTAGCCTTGAAGAACAACAATTTCAACCTTGTTGATAGAAAGAACTACGCGATGCTCGCGCCTCATTGATATTTGATGAAGATGACTGGGGAGAAGCCTTGCATAATCTCCCATTCGTGGATTAATCAACTCATGCAGTCCACGATACTGAACTTCATGAAGATCGCTCACTTCGATCGACATCTGGAGGTTAATGCTTGCGTTAAACTCCTCTTGTCATGTTATTATAGAGGATACCTATGGCTCGATAGGCACATTACGATGGATCCGACACTGATCCACCTAATCACAGGACTGAGTATGTAGGGACCCGACCCTCAACAGTTCTACCCAGGGAAGACTTCAGATCACTCCCTGGCACAGTGCATTAACGAGACATATGGTGAAGTTGTGAAGGGAAATAAAGGCTACAAGGTAGCCTATATCTAGGATGGAGTAGTGCGCCTAGCTTGGCAACTTATAGCTAGAAAGATCGTTAGAAAGAACTACCCCATGCAAGTCACTGGGTTCTTGGTAGACCTCGCAGGAAAATGAGTGGAGGGGATGCAAATGAATTGGGCGAGCTACCTCATCAAAAATCTCGAGAAGTACTATCGCGAAGCATAGGATCAAGGATACAATTTCCATTTCAGCTACCTATTTTTGTTGATCGCATTTGTCGCCTGGAAAATGCCAGAAAGAGTTTCGTTCCCATAGATTGAAACTATGGAGCCATTGGCCATAGAGTTCTCCACTCTATGGTACACGAATGACATGTGAAAGAAGTGTCAGTCGAACACAGTGTTCCATGCCTATTATCAACAGTTGAAGGTTGTTATTGAGTTGTTCACATGCATGACTCCGTGAACATTGCACCACTACAGACTGTTAGCTAAATTCCATGTAGATCGACATTTCATTTATATCACTGCACATAGAGATGAGATCAAGGAGTAGTTATAGTCCTAATATAAGATGGTTGACGAATATATGGAGGATATCACTAAGGAATGTCCGACAGTGTTCCTTGTACTGATCGATGATGAAAAACTCTCTGACCCTGACATCATCGGAAGTCCCTTGGTCACTCGGGTCGAGAATAATGGATAGAACAGTGTGAAGAAGAAGAAGAAAAAGGAGGAGGTCCAAGACATAGAGACTGATGAGGAGGAAAATAGCTCGGAGGAAGGTGGGCCTAACTCACCCACAGGAGGAGGAGGAGATGAAGTAGATAAAGAAGGAGGAGGGGAAGAGGGAGAAAAACAAGGAGAAGGAAAAGTGACACCGCCAAAGGATCCCCCTACTGAGTCCAAAACATCAAATAAGAGGAAGGTTTCTCTGCAAAAACCCTCAGCAAGAAAGAAGACCCATGCCAGTAAGCCCCAGATGGAGGCCACCCTCACAAAATATGATATAAGACTACTTTGCGGAGCGATGGAATATGCGTATAAGGACATATAACAGAGATATGGCACAAAGAAGGAGGAGATGTATGTAAGATTTGAGAAGGAACTGCATGAAATTCAACGAGCCATTCAATTGATCCATGTAGTATCTACTGTGACTTCCTTGTCGGAGACTGTAGAGTTGGGGGATGAACTAGCCCAACTTTGACAACTTGCGGATGCAACAAAGGCTTGACTTTAGTGAGTCCAGGAAGAAAACGAGCAGGTTATATAAGCCCTGAAGAAAGAAAAAGAGGATATCTTGGAGCAACTATGAGTTGCACGGTACTGCATGACCGATTATGAAAATGAGAAGGATGCGTTTCGGGCAATCCTTGAGGAAGACAAGGCAAAGATACAGAGGGAAAAGGACTAGATGCTTGCAGAACAAACTACAGTCAAGGAAGTGGTGAGCAAAGTGCTTCACTCTGTGTCAATATCGATACAGGAGGAACATGAGGTAGTTGAGGTCTAAGTGATGAATCTCGCTGAGGCCATTCAACAACTTCAAGCAAGGTTAATGGAGTTAGAGCTTCAATCAGTACCAAGCACTCCACAGGATGTGCACAATTATATGGAGGAATCCTCTAAGAGCGCAGTGGAAAGGATCATAATCCTCGCCTCATAATGCAAGTAGCTAAGCGACATAAGTGCGTAGACCTACGAATGCCTCACAAAAGACCCATAGCTTAAGAAGTTGGAAGCACAGCTACAGGAGGTGCAACAACATGCACTGACATTACAAGAACAGATGAAGTCACTCATTGTGGTCGAAAGGATGAAGAGATCACAAGAGCAGTGTGTAGCCCAACAACAAATTACTTCCATCCAGGGTAAGTTCATGGAGATCACACAAAGGCTACAACTAGTGCAGAAAGAAGCCTGTGTAGTGTTTGAAGAGATTGAAGGACAAGGTTCATAGCTAGACCAAGTGGTTGCAACAATGGAACAATTCCTAGAAGGGCCTGTTACAAAGAAAATGATCCAGGATTTCACTGAATAGGAAGCTTAGGCGAAGAAACAAGTCAAGGCAACTCAAGCCAAGCTCGAGGCCTTCGAAGCAGCACTGCCCATATCTGAGTGACTCGGGACGAGTCACAAGTGAGTGTTGGGGGCCTGTTGGCCCTCGACCAAGTTTTGAGGAAACATTGGTAGGGATTGACCACATTTGGGACTTCGACGCAATTGTCAAATATGGAGCGCCTATGAAGAGTTGATATCGTGGGATCTCACTTATTTTGTGGGATTGTGGACCCAACATAAGATTCATTAGGGTTTATGTAATGGCTTATGGGATGTCGGCCCATGGGTTTACCCATGTTTAGGCCTTTTTGTAAATGTAAAAGTATAAATAAGAATGAATTTAATGTAGAAGTAAGCAGTGTAAGTAGCTATGTGCTAAGTCAGTGGCTAAGTGTAAGAGGCAAGTAGTTCCGAGTTTATTTGTGCAACAAAACATGTATGTAAGGCTCTGTGCTTGATAGAGGTGTTGGCTTTGTACCTTGACCTGATTTTGGGGAAGGTGGATTTGGTGCGTAGTGTGCATACCACCTGTCTAGTGTGAAGCTTGGCTCTGTGGCTTAGTGTGCAGGAGCAGACAAATGTAAGATATTGAAGAAGACTAATAAATAATAAGAATTCATTGGTGGACATAGCCCCACATTGGGGTGAACCACGTAAATCTTGTGTTGATGTTTTTCTTTGTGCTATAATGTTTAGGTTGTGGATTTTCTTAGTGCATTGAATGTTATGAATGATAGATAGATCTATGAATGCTTAGTGCTTCGTCTATGTTGAATGTGTTAGATATGACTTATGTTGTTAAGTGTGATGTATATTTTGTCATTGTTACTGCGTTGATTTGTACTTAGGGTGTGATATGCAATGTGAATAAAGATAATGAATTACTATGTGTTGTCCCTAAATAATATTTGAGGTGTTATAATCACAGATCTGTTTCCTAGCTTGGTTATAGACACTTGAGTCCTGTAACCCCCTTGCCTTTACCTCGAGTGAGACTGCATCTGCTTCGCAGGTTATGCCAAAAGGGCCGATAGTTAGGGTTTTGTTAGTGCGTTGTTGAAGTGTTGAACCCTGGGTCTACCCCTGTGCCAACAGTGGTCTAGGCAAGAGAAACTCGTAATTAGGTTCTTAAGGCACAAACAACATCAATCAGTTCATTGTGAATTTATGTTATTTCTTTACATATTTATTATAATTCATTTATGTATGCTTATTTGAATTTGAGGAATTTTTTTTTTTTGTATTTTTTGTGTAGGTTTAAACAAAGTTTTGGGACTAGGATGAAGTAATTGGATCACACATGAAAGATGCAAAGTGATAATCCATCTAATCATAGGTATTTTCCATCTTCTTATCCTAGGTAGTTACACAATGTAACTATCTAATCCTAGAAAGTAGTTATTATTTTTTCATTTTCTTAGTTAGTGATTAAACCCTAGTCTTTGGAGACTTTTCCTTAAAAAAAAAATATCAACTCCACTAGAGACAACTCTATAAGTTCTTCTTATTAGGATTTCCTCCCTCTATTTTCCAACTTGCTTGTTGGATATGGATAATTATCTTTGTCATATTTATTACTTCTTGTTGTAGAATAAAGAAAAATATTATTTTCTATTTGGTATTATACATTTTTCACCCTTTCAGGCCGTTGCATGTGTCTATGCTCAGTTCTAGTCAAATGTGCCCACACATTTTCTTTAAGAAACTTGTAGGTGCACGCTAGTTTCTTTAAAGAAACTAAGGGGAAACATGCTTGTTATATTTTGGAAACTTGTGGGCATATCATGTATCTTGAAATATTGCAAGCTTATAATTTACTCTTCCAATTTTTTATTTTTTTTTCTAAATTAAAAATTTTGAGTCTCAACTCTAGGGATTTGAAATGGTCTACATGTTTGGATTTATGTTAGGTATTTTCCATTTCTTTCATTTTACCTATAATGAAAAAAAATTGAATATTGAAAAATAAAAAAATATTTTCTTTTGGTTCATTTAGGAATCACTTGAATAATTTGATTCATTTTGGAAGTGTTGCATTTAAAGGAAAATATTAGATTGTTTACATTAGAATGCTCTCATGAAAATCAAAAGGAACTAGTTGTCTTAGTTTGAACTATATTTCTTGGAAAGTTGCATAGCATTTAGGGTTTGAAAAGGCTTACTTGATTTTTGTACTTTTCAAAGTTTTTTGAATTGAAGCATCTTTTCAAGTTTAAAGTAGTGTTTTTATTTACAATATTTCTCCTTTTGTATATTTTTCATTTGAGAACATCATATTTTATCACTTCCACATCCCTTTGATTAAAAATAGACATTAAAAGCAATGTCTAATAAAATGAACGAGACTTGATTTTCTTTGATAGAAAACCTACCAGCGTCAGATTTTAGAGCCTTGTTGTAGGTTTGGAGAGTCAATTCTCCAAGACCATGAAAATTGAAACTAGGAATACTAAAGAGTGAAAAATGCATTAGTAACAAAAGGAAGTTATCAGGAAAATTGCACCTTAGACATGCGTCAAACACAAGGTCAAGCCAAGTAGGTATAAAGATTATCCCTTCTTTCTTGTTTGGTGAGCTATGTGTGATAGGGAACTTTGGCAGAATTGATGAGTCCTCAGGGTGACACCTATTATTTAGAGTTTCAATACATAATGAAGTCTTGTATTTCCTTCCCATATGAAAACTATTATATACCAGATATAAAAAGTATGTAGAAAAAAAACAAAATGATAGAAATGACAGAATAACAACAATATAACCAGAACAATCACCACAATAACACTGAAATGATACCAGAATAACAACATAAATAACACTTTGATTATGAGAGAAATGTTCACGGGCCTCTTCAAGGAGGAAACTTCCAGTTGAGCAGAGCTCTATTACAATAATATCTAAGATAGGTTTCTTATACCCTCGACTCCTATTTATAATAAATATGTCTATCAAAAGAAGCATCTAGAGGAAGATCCTTCTAGAAGCAAAAGCTTCTATTAGGTCTTCTTACATTCAACTTATTATATTTTATTGAAAGGCCTTATTAATATTGACCTTTATTACATCCAAATATATTGTTCTACCTATGTGCGAGTTAGGACCCTAACATGTCTGCCCTCTTAAAAACAACCTTGTCCTCAAGGCTTGAGATGTGGAAATTGCTGCAGAATGGTAGTTGGTTCCCAAGTGGCATCTGCTGGAGTTGTATCTTTCCATTGGAATAACACTTCCTTGATAGTTCTCTGACACAAGCGACCCTCACGATGGTCCAAAACTTCTTGTGGCTATAGCCAAATGGATCCTTCTACGGCTAACTCGGGAAGGTTGTTTGAATTTGGCACTTAGTTCCAATCACCTTCTTTAAGCATGAAACATGAAAAACAGGATGTAGCTTTGAATGAATGGGAAAAGCTAACTGATAGGCCACCTATCCTGCATGCTTGAGAATGGTATAAGGACCACAAAATTTGGGTGCTAGCTTCTGACAATGCTCGACCTTGAGGGAATTTTTCTTGTAAGGTTGCAGTCGAAGAAACACCTGATCCCCCTCTGTAAATTGATGTTTAGAGCGACCTTCATCTGCTTGTTGCTTCATTCTATTCTGTACCATGATTGAATTCTCTTTGAGGGTACATAGAATAACCTCTTGAACTGTAAGTATTTGGTCAACCACCTAGACCTTCGAGACACCAGGTAAGTATGAGAGAACTGAAGGTTGCTTTTGTCCATATACCGTTTCAAAAGGAGTCATGCATGTATATGTATGGTATTAAGTGTTGTACCACCATTCAACTAGGGGTAACCATTGAGCCCAATGATTTTTCTTTTTCGAGGAAAAAAACATCAAATATGTTTCCAAAAACTTGTTGACAACTTTTGTTTGACCATCAGTCTTGGGATGATAAGTTGTGCTGAGATGCAATTGGGTGCCTTGTAGCTTGAACAGTTCTCGCCAAAAATTTCTTGTGAAAGTTGGTTTGCGATCAGAAACAATAGAGTGTGGCATGCCATGAATCTTGAAGACCTGATCCATGAAAATTTGAGCCATCATGGATGCTGTAAATGGGTGTTGAAGAGAGCATAAATGAGCATACCTGGAAAGGAGATCAACAACCACCATGATGACTGATTTATTTTCTGATTTGGGTAAGCTTGTAATAAAATCTATAGAGATATCCCTCCAAATAACAGGTGGAATCAAAAGCGGTTGTAGTGTTCCCGAAGATTTGACTGTTTCTCCCTTGTTGCGTTGACACACATCACATTCAATGACAAAATTATGAATGTCCTGTTTCATACCATCCCAGAAAAAAGAACGTTTGACCCTGTCATAGGTTTTGGTGAACCCAGAGTGCCCTGCTGTGGGTGTAGCATGAAGCTCATAAAGTACCATGGATTTAATCTTTGATTGTTTACTTAAATACAAATGACCTTTGTATCGAAGCTCATCATGGAGCCAAGAGTACCCTGGGGAAGCTGGTGCATTGGAATATAATTGTTGGATCAAATGCGAACTTTTGGGATCTTGTAGCCATTCCTAGTGAACGACTTGGAGCCAATCTGGTATAATGAAGGAAAGAGAAAAAAGGGATCCTTCATCTTCATATTTTAGAGAAAATGCATCCGCAACCACATTATCTTTTACTTTCTTGTAAATCATCTCATAATCATATCCAAAGAGCTTAGTCACCCATTTTTGTTGCTCCGAGGAGGAAATGCATTGTTCCAAAAAATACTTGAGGCTTTGATGGTCTGTCTTAATTTGGAAGAATTTCCCCAATAGATAAGGGTGCCATAGATCAATGAAACGCAGAATAGACAACATTTCCTTTTCATATATTGATTTGCCTAGATTTATTTCAGATAGTTGCTTGCTGGTAAAGGCCAAAGGCCGACCCTCTTACATAAGGACAACACCAATTCCTTTCCCTGAAGCATCACATTCCAAGACAAAGTTCTTTGTGAAATTAGGAAGGGCTAGGACTGGAGTGGTGCACATGGCCATATTCAAGGTTTGAAAAGCTTGAGCAGTGGCTGGAGTCCAAGTGAAAGAGTTCTTTTTTAGGAGAGCTGTGAGAGGTGCTGCAATCTTTCCATAATTCTTAACAAACTTGCGATAATAACATGTTAAGCCCATAAATCCACACAAGCATTTGAGAGTCTTTGGGTGAGTCCAGTCTTGCATAGCTTCAATATTTTAAGGATCCACCCTGATGCCGTCCTTGCCAACCAAATGACCTAGATACTCTACTTCTGAGGTGCCAAAATAACATTTAGACTGTTTCAAGAAAAGTTGGTGCTGAGAGAGTAGATGGAGAACTTGATCCACATGAGAAATATGGTTTGTCCAGGTTTTTCTATAGATGAGGATATCATCAAAGAAAACTAAGAAAAAATGACGGAGAAAAGGATGGAAGACATGATTCATGAGGCTTTGAAAGGTGGAGGGGGCATTACACAAGCCAAAGGGCATGAACAAAAAATCATAGTGGCTCTCATGATTTCTAAAGCCAGTCTTGGGAGTGTCTGCCTCTTTCATACATATCTGGTGGTAGCCCGAATGAAGATCAATTTTATTAAAGAATTGGGTGCCACTCAATTCATCCAAGAGGTCATCAATGAAAAGAATGGGAAATTTGTCTTTAATGGTAAGTTTGTTGAGGGCATGAAAGTCAGGACACATTTGCCAAAAACCTTCTTTATTCAGGACCATGACCACATGAGAAGAGTAGGGGCTCGTACTAGGGCCATTTTCTCAATTTCATTTTTTTGGGAAAAGGGGTGACGATACAAATGGATATTGGGAGGAAGGCTTCTGGGTACAAGGGGAATGGAATTATCATGAACACCATGGGAAGGAGGGAGTCCCTGGGGAGTGGAAAATACCACTTGATGTTTATAAAGGATGGCTTGGAGGTCTTGCAACATTGAGGGTGTATCTGTTTCTTGTATGGCATGGAGTTGGGAAATAACACCAGAATGACCTTTTTTGAGCACCTTTTCCATGCGATGGGAACTAATGATCTTAGGTGAACCAGCGGTGATTCCTTGGAAATTATGTTGGTGGCCCTCCTGGTCGAATTGCATGGTTAATTCCTTAAAATCCATGAGACTGTGACCCAAAGTCCTTATCTAGTCTACACCCAACACAATGCCACAACCACCCATGTCGATAGAAAACATATGATATTTCAGGTGGTAGTCACCAATTTGGAGATGCACATTTTCACAATGCCCTCCAAATTTCATGGAGCCACCATTGGCAATCATGATCTAGAAATTATTGACGACATGGATGTAGCAATGAGTTTCTTGGGCAATGCGGCGGTGAATAAAATTATGGATTCTTCCACTAGCACCAAGAATGATGACCTTCCGATGCTTGATGTAACCGATTACCTTGAAGGTTTGGGGAGTGGAGAATCTAGTGAGAGCATTGAGGGAAATGACCAATTCTACTTCGGGAGGGTCTGAGGGAGGGGTTATGTCAGGGGTTTTAGGTGACTTAGACACAAGGGGAGTTTCAACATCCTCTTCCAAAATATCCTCAGATATGGCCATAAAAATCTTTTGTTCCTTACACTTGTGTCCCAGGAAATATTTGTCATCACAATTATAACAAAGGCCTTTGAGTTGGCATTCAAGCATTTCAGCCCTGGTCAATTTTTGGATTTTTAGTGGAGTGGAGGGAGTAGTGGTATTTATTGATTTAGCGCGAGGGATAAAGGAGGGTTTTCGGTTTTGATAAGATACAACCTGTTGTTCTTCTTTAGCTCTTTTAGTATCCTCCACCCAAATCTGAGATCGATCCATGAGGACATGGGCCCAAATCTCATCCTTGAGGCCAATGATAAAACACTCTCGAAAAAAGGCATCAGACATGCCCTCTGTCCAAAAATCCTGGTGCTCAAAGGAAGCTATAAAGTATTACACCATTCCTGATTATTTCAACTTTGTCAAACGACGCAAATGGTTGGTGTCACTATCAAATCTTCCATAAAGCTTTGCCACAAAGTGTGTCCAAGAAATATACCCTTGACGAGAAGTTTTTCTCCATTGCCACCATTGCCAAATGTTACACATTATTTTCGTCATCCCTATGACCGTTAATGATGTAAACCTATCTATAGTCTTCAGAGAGGTCAGTGGCCTGAGTTCCTGAAGAAGGAAGGGAGAAGAACTTTTCCTGAGAAAAGAAGATACATTTTCCTTTGTAAAAATCCTATAAAAAAGGAAGTTCACAGGTTGCTATATAGGCGGGGTGCGAGAATGCTTGATTCTCGCAGGTTTCACCATAGCTGGGTTGTGAGAGGTTCGCAGGTTGCTCTATAGGTAGGGTGTGAGAATGCTTATACGTGGGAAAAACAAGCATTTTCTCAAATCTTCTAGAAGGAGAAACTTCCATGGTGAGGTGGCATCCAAATGGTTTGGATCTTACTCGCTTTAATGATTTAGTGGGATCGTCCTAACCTCCTCACCTTATCCTCTTCAACTTATAAAAAGAGAGGAGCTCTCATGGAGAAAGTTATCTTGGAGCTTTTGGGATTAGCTAAGTTGGATTTGGCTTGGAATTATCATTTTGGTTGGAGTGGCTTTGAGATTTGCTTTGTCAAGATAGATTGTGAGTAGCTATCAGATCCATGGTTTTAGAATCCTTGGAGCAAGAAGTGTGTGGGGAATGAAGGACAATTGGAAGGGACCTTATGACATCAAGGCCATGGTTGTAATCTCTCTTTCACATTTAATATGATACAATAATATGA
>JZKD02S0142318.1:259089-276281 GCA_000966675.3 Picea glauca | reverse complement strand
CCGTCAACTGGAAGGGAAGATCCAGACTGGGGTTGTCTATTTAACTCAAGCCCTTTGGTATAATCTACCCTGACGAGTTTTATGGCTCCGTTAGCCAACTAAGATCCTAAAACAAATAAAAAATGTGGACTAACTTAAGATGCAACTCTAACAATCAACACTTTAATTACAAATTCTTAACTATCAGTGTTTATGTATAATATATATATATATATATATATATATATATATATATATATATATATATATACAATTTACAAGATTTAAGCAAAGCCTTGTGAAAATAATTGTTTTCAACTAATGGATCAAAATAATAAAATAAAGGAAAATGTCTTTGTACTATAAATGACAAACTAATAAACAATGATTGAATAAGATTGTAAATGATAAAATGATAATGGTCAAATCATTTAACGTTTAAATGATGTAATCATTATTCATTTGCAAATAAACAAATTAAATAAAATATAAACTAGCTAACCTAACGTTGATCATCAATACTAAGATAGATTCCTCTCTTTGTATTTGTATAAGCTCCTCCTAACATCTGTCAATTGTAAACCTATGACAAAGGAAATCCTAATACTTTCTAAAGAAAATCAAAGAAGTCTTTTATATTCTAGAATGAGTTTATGATGACAGAAAGACAAACAATTATATATCATGTGACTTTAGAATGTCCAAATAACTGAAAATGAAAGAAATTCCAATCCTCAATAAATGGTGTTACCAGCTATCTAGTATCACATGTAAACTCAAAATACTTGAATAGATGATCAACCACAGATATTAAAGGAACCAAAATATAGTGAACCATATAAATGAAAACATAACATGAAAATTTATATGCAGAACAATCTAAAGCTAGTAAAATACAAATAAAGTTTCATATTCAGAAATTATATGAGAAACAATATTAACATTGCACAATATACAAAATGACAAAAGACAAAGAGTAAATTGTATCCCATATAGCTTTAGTATAATAAGTTCATCATAAGGTCCAAAAGGACTTTTTGGGATAATAGACTCTTAAAGATTGAAAAAAATAATACATAAATGATAGCAATTAACCATGTATTGATAAAAAAGACTAAAGCTAATTTTAATCAATTCATAATCAATTACTCAAAGAATATCAAGATATTATAATGAAAACAGGACCATTTTACTCACAAGATAAAATCCATTAAGCAACCTAGAGTTTCATATTCTTCTTTGAAAATACTTGTCCATTCTCCCAAAGATTCCAACCATATGTTACTCCATTTGAAAAGAAAAAAAGTTTACAAAAGATATAATATACAAAAAAGAAAGGATAAAAATCCTCCTCTCAATTTCCTGGATCCCCATTCTGTGCGTCACTAATAATTTCTTCCACCTGAAATTTTCCTCATAAAGAGACAGAAATATCTCTCAACTTGTGCATTTGTTTGGGAAAAATTATACGTGTAATATAAATGGGTCCATTTTGGTGATGTATTTTCAACCGTTTCTTCAGATTCCTCACAGTTTGGCTGAAACAAGTCCTTCAAAATCATCTGTCTGTTCTTGAACACATTTCCAAATCTTATCTTTTGTTGTTCATAAATTATTTGCATCAATCCAATATTATTTTTGGATCAATTATATTGAATGTATTTAGATAATAAAATCAAGCCATTATCAGATCCATACCAAATAATTGATAATAGAAACCTGTGAAACAAAAAGAAACCAAATTAATAACCTAAAAATTGTGAATAAAACAAAATCTAGAACAATAAAATTAAAATGCATTTAAACTAACTATAAGTTCTAAACAAATATTTTTTATATTTTCCTATCAAATATGATCTTAAAATTCTAGAAGCTTCAAGTTGATGGAGAGGAGAAAAATATTAATTTTGGGTTTTCACAAAATCAAACAAAAGATAGATAATTCTTTATTTTTATTTTTATTTTTATTTTGAAATGAGATACAAACTGAATTTTTTTTTTTTAATTAATTAAACCTACCAAATGATTTTGTGAAAATGATTGCTAATGAGAAAAAGACGACAACATAATCATAATTTAAACGAAAGTAAACAATTGATAAAAATTAATGTTTCTGTTTAAATTAATATTTCTATGTTCGTCTCTCCCTCATTCAAAATTGATCAAAGGTGAACAAATATCATAGAAACAATGTGTCACAATAAACGTTATTCCTATAAAATCATTGTTATTAGTATAAGTATTCAACCAAGCCATTCTCATATCAGATAAATTCAATAAGGAAGAGGTAATAACAAACTCGCAAATTATGAAGCTCGTCCATCAACATCAAAACTCTATAGAAAGAAAAACGAAATGGAATTTGAATTTCATGAAACTCAAACCAAACAAAAGGAAAGAATATAAACTCAAACCAACCTTGAACAAAGAAAACCAATACCAATACAATCAAGTCAAAGGGAAAAAACAAAGAATCCAAGTAAAATTTTGAGGAACCCTAGATTTTGATTAAAGAAAAAGAAGGGGGCTGTTGGGGCCCAACAAATGGCGACTTACTGGGTGAAGCAGTTATGTTTGACCTATTAAACTTTCATCGCAGGGAAGAAGAATAAGACTTGGATATAATTTTAAGCTGCTTTGAAACAAATCCACTTTAATATTACACAATATTAAGACTATCTCAGATTTATAGAAAAATATCAGAAAAGAAGAAAATAATGCTTTTACAGAGGATTATAACCTAAAGTTGTGTTTTAATCAAAGAGTCACGATGTTTATAAAATGACTTCAATACCATTGACAGAGTCACTGCTGCCAACAGGTGTCCATAGCCTCGACAAGGATGTCATTTAACCCACTCAAATGCTTTACTCCCATCTAATAGTTGTATCCACATGATGCATACTTCCATAAAAGTTAATTTAAAAGCATATAATTTCTACCTCTCGACCCGACATTGCTTCGTTGCTAGTAGGCCTGTTCAGTACCTCAACGAAGTTGTCTTGGTATCATGTGTACATTTACTCACTACCAACGAGCCTGTTCAGTACCCCGACGGGTTTACACACATTTACCACACTTAAGTTCTTCCAACCCTATTATGCCACTTTTAAATAATAATACAATTATATATTTATTGATGACAAAGAGAGCGGGGTGATACTGGAGGTTAATTGCAATACACGTGAATAGTTGATCGTTTTATTTTTCTTTCAAAACTGGAAGTTTTATAATGGTTTAGAGATTTTAGATTTTGGTTAACAAATCATCTAGAGAATGGGGAAGCACTTAAAAGTGATCTTTTAAGAACAGGGACAATGTAAAAATTCTAAGGATAATATTAATTCCCAAAGATATCGACACATTTCACAGGTAATACTCTGACAAAGACCGTTTAGGATTTCATAGTACTCAACTGACTTACAAATCAATTATCTGAGTTGAACCTTAACATCAGAAACTATTTGAACCATTTCAAATTTATTTCAAAAACATAAGTCTTGAAATGAATGCTTCCTTTGACAATCGCTCTTTGATCATAAATATATTTATTCAAAAAGACATACAGGAATAAAGTTCAATAAAAGAAAGAAAACACAAACACACACACACAAGAAACTGAATCAGATTTTATTAATGGGATTCAAAATCAGAAGTGTATCAAAACAAACAAAATTGAAATAGCAAAAGCACACTTTCAGAAACAATTTTGGACAAAGATAAACCCAAGCATTGGGATCTACTAGCATCCCACTATAAAATAAAGGAAGAAATAAATCATACAAAATCTCATGTGAAAGTTCTTTTCTTAATATAGTCATGCATAAGATGTTACTTTGACCAAGCGTTATTATTAAAAATAAAAGAGACTAAAAGAAAATAGAAAAATCCATATTAAGATGAGTGCAGTCCTACTCGTGGCACCTTGGGTTAGGGTTTAATTCAGGTGAATTGATAGTTCAAATTTACTTATCCCTTTACTTTCCATTTTAAAATTTCCATGATGATAATGCGTTTTTGAAAATAAATATTCAACGAAAAAGCAAAGAGAAAAGGATTAAAGTGGACTTCCTGACAACATTCATATTATGGTTCTCTTGGTGTACCCACTTGTGTTCATAAATGCATTATTACAAAAAGAAACATTGAGAAATAAAACTAAAGGAAACCTACTCTTAAACCTACTCGAACTACTAAACAAATCAAAATACTAAGTGAAGTCATTCTTCCAATGTAGCCATCAGAGTAACTCCAATCTTGCAATGAAAACAAAATAGAATATTAGTTACAAGAATGGTAGTATATGACAAAAATACATCATACTTACCTTTATCATCATCATTTAAAACAAAAACAAGCATGGCCTTACCATTCCCTTGAACATTCTTTCTGTATCAATCCTCCAGCCATTCTACAATTTTGTCATTATATGGGTCACAAAAACATGAAAAAATGAGATTGTAAAGCTTGTGAGGGTTATGGGGACTTGACATAACCATCGAACTAGACTAAAGTGCCCAATCCTCTCGACAATTTTCCTTTCATTCCATATTTTCTCCATCTTAAGGATATAAAATGAGTGTGTCAAAGTTACCTCCTTGATATCCAAATAAGGTGAAGATCATCTTACCATTCCCTGGAAACTTTTCGAGATATGATTACTCCAACCAACTTGCAATCCTATCATAATACATGCAATTACTAACATGGGATTGTTCGAAATAATTCACATACGACAAACATTCCTGATGAGAATAAAGTATTAGATTATCATGGAAATAATCTTGTAAAAAGGTCGGATCAACATTGCGAGAACTTATCGTGATTTTCGATTGGAAAATAGGTGTCCCATTCTCTTGAAACTTTCCATTGAGCTCGAATACTTCAATATTAACTATTTGAGGTCAACTAAATGGAACAACCAACGTTTTTGAATAATCATCATTGGTAATAGTATTTGGTTTATTATACTTTTCAACCTCAAATAATTGATCATGGAAAAATTTAGATCCTTGTTTAAACACAAATTGAGATGAAACAATGGAAGATTCAATTTGGGACTCTTTCAAATCATTTCTTGATTTACCCACAGATAATTGATGAGAATAAAAATTAATATTTTCATGGGCATAATTATTTTCCTCTTCATATTCTATTCGGTAATCTCTATTAATTTGTACCTGATTATATAATGTTGAATTCTCTTCAAGGTAATATGGAACACACAATTGCACAACATTAGGATAAAAAATATCAGGGTACAAGGAATAATATGTAGAAGAATTGAGAAGACAAAATGCATCTCTTCAAATTATAGGCAAATGTGTTTTGAATTCTGGTTTTGTTCGCTCTCCTTGTATAAACTGATCAACCTCTGTTGCATGCTCTTTTAAAGAGTATGAGACAGTTTCTAAGAGATAATTTGGTTCATTGTGTATGGAAAAATGTGAGAGAAAATCACCTGAGATAGATGGTTGATTAATAGTCTGATTAATGATTTTGTCTCCTTCTGATTGATCATGCACTTGTTCAAATAAATTAGATTAATTTTTATCGTCCGCATTATTATCAACTTCACATTCGATCTCTTTTACTTTAGAAGCAGTTATAAAATCTATGAGATTGTGATAACTGTCATTTTTTAAAGTCAAGGTTCCTTCCTTGGCAAAAGGAGACATTGCTGGAAAAGAGTGATTAGAATGAAAATTGGAACCATCTTGAGGTTGAATATTAGTGCTCAATTTAGATTGGTTAACAATTAATTGATCTTGATTGTCTGAGAGAGAAACAAGATATTGAAACCATTCATTAATAAGAGGCATTTATTTCAAACAGAATCTAGTACAAACATGTATGAACCTAATTGAAAAATCATTGAATGATTCATCATTTTCTTTCCTTAAGAAACTTAATTCTTCACTTGATTCATCATAATCATAATTGTTAAAATATGATAAAAACTCAATTACAAACTCAGACAAAGAATGAATCGAATTAGCCGAAAAAGATTCAAACCAATATTAACCCGACCTCGGAAGGTGAGAGAAAACAATTTGTATATAACATTAGGATCAATGATATTATGTTTTAAACATTTATAAAAAAAATTAGAAATATGGTCTATTGCAGATGTGTTCCCTTCACCATCAAAGGTGAGTTCTAAAAAGAGATCAATTTTCTTGTTGGGAATAACTGGTAATGAGACATTGAAATCATTTTCCAACACAGTGATTTTGGCAGGAGCCATGAAAAATTAAGAAATTGAAGAAATTGACTCCAAATAGTTAGCTTGTCATCTAACTTGACTTTTAGTGCATTATAAGATGACACAAAAGAATAACTTATAAACCTGGAATTATGAAAGGGTGAGGGGTGAAACATTTAATCATTAAATTTACCTCAGCCCTCCTTCTAGTGCTATTTGTTGACGGGTGTTTATCACACACTGTCAACTGGAAGGGAAGATCCAGACCAGGGTTGTCTATTTAACCCAAGTCATTTGGTATAATCTACCCTGATGGGTTTTATGGCTCTTTTAGCCAACTAAGATCCTAAAACAACTAATTATGTGGACTAACTTAAGATACAACTCTAACAATCAACACTTTAATTACAAATTCTTAACTAACAATGTTTATGTACAATAGCTATATACAATTTACAAGGTTTAAGCAAAGCCTTGTGAAAATAATTGTTTTCAACTAATGGATCAAAATAAGAAAATAAAGGAAAATGTCTTTGTACAAATGAAAAACTAATAAACAATGATTGAATAAGATTGTAAATGATAAAATGATAATGGTCAAAGAATTTAACGTTTAAATGATGCAATCATTATTCATTCGCAAATAAACAAGTTAAATAAAATATAAACTAACTAACCCGACGTTGATCAACGGTACTAAGCTAGATTCGACTCTCTGTATTTGTATAAGCTCCTCATAACCCGTGTCATGTGTAAACCTATGACAAAGGAAAGAATAATACTTCTTGAAGAAACTCAAAGAAGTCTTTTATATTCCAGAACGAGTTTATGATGACAAAAAGACAAACAATTATATATCATGTGACTTTAGAATGTCCAAATAACTGAAAATGAAAGAAATTCCAATCCTTAGTAAATGGTGTTACCAATTATCTAGTATCATATGTAAACTCAAAATACTTGAATAGATGATCAACCACATATATTAAAGGAACCAAAATATAATGAACCATATAAATGAAAACATAACATGAAAAGTTGTATGCAAAACAGTCTAAAGATAGTTCAATACAAATAAAGTTTCATATTCAGAAATTATATGAGAAACAATATTAACATTGCACAATCTACAAAAGGACAAAATCCAAAGAGTAAATTGTATTACATATAGCTTCATTATAATAATTTCATCATAAGGTCCAAAATGAATTTTTGGGATAATAGACTCTTAAAGATTGAAAACATTAATACATAAATGATAGAAATTAAACATGTATTGATAAAAGAGACTAAAGCTAATTTAAAGCAATGCATAATCAATTACTCAAAGAATATGAAGATATTATAATGAAAACAAAACTATTTTACTCACAGGACAAAAGCCATTAAGCAAGATGGAATTCCATATTATTCTTTGAAAATACTTGTCCATTCTCCCAAAGATTCCAACCATCCATTTCTCCATTTGAAAAGAAAAAAAGTTTACAAAAGATATAATATACAAAAAAAGAAAGGATAAAAATCCTCCCCTCAATTTCCTGGATCCCAGGCTCTGAACTTTCTCATATATTTATACAATGAATGAACAGTCTGGGCGTCACTAATAATTTCCCCCACCTAAAATTTTCTTCGTAAAGAGACACAAATATCTCTCAAATAATACATTTGTTTAGTAAAATGCCCAGGCGCAAGCTAAATGGGTCCATTCTAGAGATGTGTTTTCAACTGTTTCTTTAGGTTCCTCATGGTTTGGCTGAAACAGGTCCCGAAAATTTGTCTGTCTGTTCTTGAACCCATTTCCAAATCTTATCTATTGTTGCTCATAAATTATTTGGAGCAATCCAATATTATTTTTGGATCAATTATCTTTAACGTATTTAGATAATAAAATCAATCCATGATCATATCTGTACCAAATAATTGATAATAGGAACCTGTGAAACAAAAAGAAACCAAATTAATAACCTAAAAATTGTGAATAAAACAAAATATAGAACAATAAAATTAAAATGAATTTAAACTAACTATAAGTTCTAAACAAATATTTTTTATATTTTCCTTTCAGATATGATCTTAAAATTATAGAAGCTTCAAGTTGATGGAGAGGAGAAAAATATTAATTTTGGGTTTTCACAAAATCAAACAAATGATAGATAATTCTTTTTTTATTTTTATTTTTATTTTGAAATGAGATGCAAACTGAGAAAATAATTTAATTAATTAAACCTACCAATTGATTTTGCGAAAATGACTGTTAATGAGAAAAATACGACACCATAATCATAATTTAAACGAAGGTAAACAATTGATAAAAATTAATGTTTCTGTTTAAATTAAGATTTCTATGTTCGTCTCTCCCTCATTCAAAATTGATAAAAGGTGAACAAATATCATAGAAATGATGTGTCACAATAAACATTATTCCTATAAAATCATTGTTATTAACCCAAGTCTTCAACCAAGCCATTCTCATAGAAAATAAATTCAATAAGGAAGAGGTAATAACAAACTCCCAAATTATGAAGCTCATCCATCAACATCAAAACTCTATAGAAAGAAAAATGGAATGGCATTTGAATTTCATGAAACTCAAACAAAACAAAAAAAAAGAATATAAACTCAAACCAACCTCGAAACAAAGAAAACCAATACCAATCCAATCAAGTCAAAGGGAAAAAATGAAGAATCCAAGTAAAATTTCGAGGGACCCTAGATTTTGATTAAAGAAAAAGAAGGGGGTTGTTGGGGCCCAACACGATACTATTGAGAAACCTATATGACTAATATGCAAGACTAATTTTCATTATAATATTTGCAATGGGTATCATCTCATCATATATGCCTTGCCATTTTGGAGGTACACAGAGTATGCTCCTCATATTAAGGATATTTTTCTCTTATACAATCTATGGTTCTTAAACAATCCCTTCCTACTCATCCATTAGTGGATGAACTAATTGAGATGATGCACTATTCACTCAATCCTTCTCTTCCATTGAAGAGTGATGTGAATATCATTCAATTTTTTTTTAATACTAGCTTGAAACCTTATATATGGTGAGGAATTCCATTCATTTCAATAAATCTCCCTCCAAGCTTGTTGGCACGCGTGCACAGATAGGTTGAAGACCTTGGGTTCAAGTTACTTAGTCCAACAAAACCCTATAGACACTGACCCTTTTGGAATCACCTACATGCAGGTGAAGTCTCACCCAAGGTATCTTTATGGGGACTGCAAGAAAAAAGATTCGACAACGGTGAACGAAATATTGGAAACCCGCTCTATCATACCTATATTTACTTAATTATACATGCACACATTCATATATTCATACCATTTAAGGGTTAAACATACAACCATGGTTAATTTTCACTAATATATCATCAACAACATCAAAGATAACCATACATTCTCATTAAATCCTTCAATTAACACATCTAAGCATACAATTATACACATGTATCATGGATTAACATCTAAGCATATATTTCTACACAGGGTTATCGTGGTTCACCCAACTCTAGAATATGACCACAAAAGGTCAAATTATTTATTATATTCAAGGATATTGGTTTCCCTTTGCACTACAATGGATGTTCAATAAACCATTATCCTCACATTTGTAACTTCTTTACAATGTTCTTTACTCTGAAACCCTCTTTCTCTCTCTCTCTTTCTCTCTCTCTGGGTTGTCAAACTCGTGACACCCTTTACATATTTATATATTATGATCAAATCCTTTTGGCCCTAATTTTGAGTTGCATACAACTCATGCTCGACGGGAGACAACACATTGTGAGTTGGATACAACTCATGCTCAACTGGTTTTCCCAGATTTTGCGCTAGTTGTTCTTTTTGTTATCACATGAAATTGTCAAGGGTCATCTATAATTGTTGTTAATACCTAAGTCTTCTCCCTTGCCTCATATATATTTTTTATGTATGCTAGTCCTATAATTTTTCCCTTCTGACTGGTAAATTTGTTTTCCCTTTTCTTTAAGGACTTGGTTTCCCTTGGTGTCTCGCTTGACTGAGTCTTAGCCCAAAGTTTTTTTGTTTCTCTCGAAGGATAAACACTTATCAAGATTTGGGTTCAAATTATTGGTCATATGGTTTTCTTGAGCTCACAGTAAGTCATCCAAGTCTTTTGTTGATACATGTGACAACCATGAGTACAAAGCGCAGTGGTCAAAGGCAGTCGATTTCAGGCTCGAAACACAGGAAAACATGTGGTTTCATGTTTCAACAACGGATATCCCAGGGTCATTCAAATCAATGGCCATGCTTCATTTTAGGGCCGCAACATGCTCGGGCATTAAAATCCTTGAGCGGGCCGAAATCTAAACCGTGGTATTGCGGGAGAGCTACGTGGTGGAAGGTGGTGCGTTTCGGGCCCAAAAGAGGTGTGGGTCCAAACCACTTTCGACGGCCCCGAAATCACGTTCTCATATAATGTCAAATCCGAGAGAAGCACGTGGCGTGCCCCTAGTTGTCAAGCCTCATCTCGATCCCGAGGAGAATTTAGTTAATAACAAAAGGACTGGTAGTTGAAACGTCGACTCACTCCATAAATAGAAAGCATTGGGGGTATGGCCGTGGAGACAGAAATCTCAGCCCGAGGTACCTTGAGGGATGGTTTTTCCTGTAAGCCCATGTTGATTTTAGATTTCGCTTGATAGAAGGATACACGCACAGCCAGATAGAGAGGGTACACATGTGGAAAAATCCTTGGAAGGGATGGCCAGATCACATTCCTAACGATTGTCCATTGATCTAAGTATAAATAAATTAGTTGAAGAATATGTTATGGTTGATGGTTGCGTAGAGCTCCTTATTTTTTAATTGTTTGATTGAAAAGTTGTTCTTTGGTTATGTATGAGACCTAAGAGTTTCTCATTAATACAAGTTAGTTTCTTTTGTTATCTTGTTTCCTCTTGTAATGAATTTCTCATGCATGGATGATCTAGACAAGATGTTGTGGTTGTATTGTAATGGAGGTTTGATTATAATGTTGCTATGATTTGTTTCAGTATTTTCTTCCATTGTTTTGTTTCCTCTGGTGCTGAAATACTCATGCATGGATGATTCAGATGAGATGTTTTGGTTGTATTGTAATGCAGGTTTGATTATAATATTTCTATGATATGTTTCAGTATCTTAAAATTAAGTTCAAGAGTGCTCTTGCGCCTGCTTTTTTCTACACCAAGCTGCTTGAAGGTCAGATGATTATGGTAGACTTGTCCACTTTTCTCACTAAGTATTCCTCCGTCTCATCTTTATCCTTAAACCACTAACTGAATTTAATGACAAGATCATTTGCTTATGCATTTCTAGCCGAGTTTTATGTGTTTAAAAATTCTTATGTTGAACTTTGTCCATTTGACCTCCAATCACAAATCTACCTCCACAAACATTTTGATGGGTGTTGTGCTTATCCTCCTGCAATCTGAGGGTGACTCTCAGCACCAACATTTTCTTGTCCCACATCTTCTCTTTTTTCCTCTCTCTTCTTTCTTGATATTCTTGATCTTCTTCTACCTTTTCCTATACCAGGTCTTTTCTCATTGTTTCATCCCCAAAATTGCTTTCCCAACAAATCCCTAGGATAATTTCCTTTGATTGGAATAGTCTAGTTGAGTCTTATATTCCTTTATTCGCACCCTTATAAAAAAAGGTTGAAATTGATTTATGCACTATTTATGAATGTGTGGTAGATGAAGGAGACTCTATTCGTATTTTATGCTCATATGATTGGAAAGGTTTAGGTTCTCCCAGCCCTATGTTATTTTTCAGTCAACTATTGGCCATTGATAGAAGACCTAGTGAATCCTTGGGGATTCGTCCTTAGTTACCTATTGTAACATTCCAACTATAATCCCCAATTTAATTAATATATATATATATATATATATATATATATATATATATAATGTGTGGCTATGTCCAAGCAATGTATATGTGAAATTTATTTTAAAGTTTTAATAAATAAATGTGATGCCAGTTGATAAGGGGATATGGACAGAGATGGGGGTTGAAATAATCCACAAGAGAGGGGAGGGTATAAGAGAATGTATAAGAAGGGTCCAAGTAGGAAATAACCATGTCCATTAATTCCACCCACATTCATGAATTTTATTATGATTACGTATCAAACTCTATTTTTTAATTGAGTGTCCCCAAGTCCAATCCTTGAATGTATGTAAGAGGGTGAGTGTGAGAATTCACATCCCATAGTTATTGGGAGAATGCAAGTAGAGTACAATCATCTTGGGGAAGTGTGTGATTCAAGCAAGTAAGCTAGGGAGAGGAAATTTGTATGTGCAACTACAACAATTAGAGATAGACAATGTTTGGGCATGAACAACAAGGAGAGAGAAAGAAAGAGACCTTGGAGCTGGAGAAACCATGGAGAGCGAATTATGGAGCATGCAGAAGAATTTATAGATCTTATTTTTATTATAAGACTGAAGAGTCATGTTTTCAGGCCTGAATAGTGAACTCCTATGTGAGTTGCACCGAAGCAACAAGTGTTTTGTTGTTGTTGGTATTTTTCCTAGCAGTGAGTTCCCTGAGTTTTATAGTAGTGAGATTCATGGTTATCTGTTCCAGAGAGGCCCTAATAAATTAATGGAAAACCCGAGGGACTGAGATCAGTGAAGGGGTACATTCCTTGGGTTAGGAAGGTCGAGAGGAAGAGATCTTGTGGAAAATCGGGATAGCTATAGGAGAATAGCAGTAGTTTGTGATATTTATCGGTAGTGAGTGGATAGTGAGAGACCACACTATTATGTGGATTAACAACCTCAATTTGGGGGTGATTTTATATTGAAATTTGGAACAAAAAGTATATGTTTGGGTGGAACGTTCATCCCAAGAAACTGGTTGCACATCTATTTTTAAAGATAAGTGTTTTATCTTGTTGCTCTGTTATTTTATGTGTTTAATGGTTGTGCATTCACTCTATATTTAAGTATTATGTATATGTTGTTGTAATGAGATATTAGCTTCATTTCATGTTTATTTTAGAATTTTGTAGATGCATCAAGTTAATGGTAGCAGATAACAGTTAAATCTGGTTGCAATTCATAGATGATTGGCTATAGGAAACAACTTAGTAGAAATTTTAATTTTTATGAGTGTTTTCTGCATATATTGGTCCTCGGCTGGGCTGAGGGATGTTACAATATGGTATCAGAGTATCTAGTTCAAACATAGATCTTGTATGGGCCAAGACAGGTGCAAATAGGGAAAGCTCGTTGTTGCAGATTTTGGTCTGTGAAAATTTAGGGAAAAAATGGAGAAAATTAGAGTGAAATCCCCAAATTCATCAGTAAAATTCGAATGAAAATGCCTCAAAACCATCTTAGAGATGATATGAGGCATCGATATCTAGAGTTAAATTCGAATTGGAAGGTCAAAATTTACATTTCAATGACTACCAAAGGAGATGGGAGAGTTCATTGAATCGATAACCAAGGTCATGTTAGTTCTCAAGATCAGCAATCCAAATTCATTTTAATAAATTTAAAAATTTATAAGGTTTCATCCATTTGGAAGGTTGCACAAATCAATTGCGGAGATTCATTTTCGACAAATGGAAAAATGAAACAAATCGATGGTCTGGATTCATTTTGGTTTTTGGAAGGTTGGCGTCGATCGATGATCAATATCATCTTGGCTTGGAGACCGATGATCTAGATTCATCAGGGATTTGGTAAAAATTTCTAAGTGATGGAAATTCACCAAGAGAAATCGTCGACGGTTGATGGTTAGATTGACAAGTTTAGTGAAGAGTTTAGATCAACCAAAATAAATATCTGATGGTCAATGTTTTATTGTCGGGTGTTAGGAGAGTTGGGAGAAGTTGTTGGACACACCAACTACACTGAGAGGGGGTGGGTGAACAATGTAGGGATATTTTTCCCAAAACTTCCCTTTCACAAAACTCATTAGTTAGAAATCACCAACTATTCATTACTTATTGTTGTCATTTATAACCAGTTAAATGTGAATGTACATTAGAAACATATATCAGAAACATTTCATCAATAAATCATCACCACAAAGAACACAAGATGTATGTACAATTTTATTTTTATTATGGACTACAATCCTTGGTTTTATCAAAAACAATTGAATAGAGTACAACTCTACAAGAACACCAGCTCTATAATGCAAGTCTCATCTTACACCCTCAACACCAACTGCGATAAGGAAAAAATACTCAATAGATATCAATCTGTCAACATGTACGCAACATGTCGGTAGTGCAAGATGCATATGTAAGCGCCCTACCAGTAGTACAAATCACGTATGTATGTGACCAATCTATAATACATCCTACGTATCACATCTAAGAAACTAGGGTTTTCTTTTCATCACACACTCAGATCTTCTGCAACCTTCAATCACATTCTCTTATGTCTCTCACTATCCAATCTGACCCATAACCAATCACAACACATCCAAACTCTCCAACAACTTACTCATTCTCCCCAACCATACAATATGAATGCTACACAATCATGTATAAGAAAACAACATACTATAACAATCATATCATTACCAAATCATAAGAGTGTTTCTCACTCTATCAACCAACACAAATCACATCACAGTAGCCATACCAAGAATGCCTAAAGCATTCACTACACAACAAGAAAGAGTATCCATCAAGACAAAAATGTAACCATACCAAAATTTCTATGGAAGATATGAACCCATAGAATGCAAATCTGGAACTAGCTTTAGTCTTCAAGAGCGTAGCACCAACTCACACACAAGTCTTCATGAATTCATCCACTCTATATGCCATGTACTCATTCATCCCACGTATGTACGAGCCCTAGCTCACTACAGCCCCCGTATACCTCAAAAACTAGGGTTTCTGAACTTCTGAGACTTTTGTTGTCATGATCTCAGACTTACCAAAAATTTGATGTGTCCATGAGATCCTCCATATCTCCTTTCTCTCAGAATAGATCTTCAATGCATGCTCAAGAGATACATTTCACAAGAGACCCTTCCCTCTTATTTATACTCTCCGAGTAGTTTCCTTAGAAGCATATTCTAGGTCACTTAACCCACTTCTAGGTCACTTAACCTATTTATAGGTCACTTAACCCATTTCTAGGTCACTTAACCTATTTTACTCATTTTTAGGGTTAACCACTTTCCATAATTACAAATTTCTCCATTTATATATCATTTAAATATTCCTCCTTGACTTGTCACCATTTAAATAATAATTTCTTCTTTTCAAGCACTTTGACTTCTTTGACCTCTTGGGGGTTCAAGCCAAGATATGACGGTCCTTCATCTTCGTAGGGACATAACTCTCAAACCATGAGGAGTTATGTGACATTACACATACCACCAGAAATGGCATGACAAGAACTATCCATCTAGGATAGTTCCACTGACAAATTCATTGATCTTCATTTCATTATTCCACATTCAAGCATGGGTTCTCCAACCATACTTCTAGGATAACTCAACCACAAAGCGTCTTCCTGTGAGGGATTTCACCATAATGGGATCACTTTGGAGTTCATCCATTTGTGCACCTTATCATCCATGATAAGACAATAATGAGTCATCTTTACATCAAACCAACTACGCATCATATATCAAAGAAACCACATCGATCCATCTTCATCTATGTATCATCATATGACTATGATTCCACTTGAAATCAATCCATTCTTATCAAGGAAAATACATATTACATTAGTATGCTATGACAATACATCAATCAATCAATCAATCCTTTGGCATCAATCAACCCTTTGACATCAATCAATCAAACCTTTGGCATCAATGACAACATGATCCAACAATCTCCCCCTTTGGAATTGATGGAAATACCAACATTGATGTCAACACCAATCATTGATGTCAACATGTAGAAAAGGCATGCTCTACATCAATAGTCATCAATCACATCAATGTGACTATCTCTCCCTCTTTAACATCAATGGAAAAGGGTCATTCTCCCCTTGGGGCTACTCCCTCTACTTGAACTCTCCTTGGGGCTACTCCCTTGTATGAATGCTCTTGATCTTCTTCTGAATATTCTCTCCCCTTTTGAACAAGGGATATCACTATGATATAATGCTGAAGATATATCGCTCATACTCCCCCTGTGTCCATCGCTCCCCCTGGATTTATGCCTTTGTGCTCTTTATTCAAATATAGGGCTCTTTCCTCCTAGAATCATGGGAAGAAGAATGAGTCCCCCTATGGGTATGTCTCCCCCTGTATTCTCTGCAATATGCTTTTGCTGCAAATGCTAACGCTGAACCAAATCATAGATCAACTTCTCTTTCTATGATGATCCTTGGACCTGTCCATGCATAAAAAAATTGTGCCATACCATGAAACAAAAGATATGTCAAAAATATAATCATGAATACAACATCAACCAAGTACATCATGTACCAAAATGTGTGCCCACCATGCACAACACCCATGTACATCAACCATGTACATCAACACCATACAATGTGCCAAAAAATATCATCAATGGAATGTATATGCTTCTACCAACATGTCAACCATGTGCTTCTACCAATATGACAACCATGTGCATCTACCAATGGTGTGTCTCCACCATGAACCAAGTATCAAAATCATGAATCTCAATCAATCAAGTGTCTCAACTATATCATCCCATATGTCATGTATCAAAATATATGCTACTCAAGTAATACCAATGGTGTGATTTTAGCCAAATACTATCATCCAAACATATACCAGATCTATGAGTGTACCATCATGCACTAAACATGGATCAACACTTGTACCAAGGAAGTACATCGACCATGCACCAATAACAAAATGAATCCTCATACATGTATGTCAAATCCACCACAAAACTGTTAGAAAAATAGGACCGCGGAGCAATAAAATAAAACAAATGCAGAAACAAAACACAGAAGACACACAATACAAGAGAGACACAAATTTACGTGGTTCACCCAGTGTGGGATACGTCCACCAGAGAAA
>JZKD02S0142318.1:228768-250606 GCA_000966675.3 Picea glauca | reverse complement strand
CTTCAGCATGTGTAGCTTCTCCCTTGTATCCAAGACCTGATTTATCATTTGGTGATCTTTGACTTTCCAAGATATCATTCAAGATTTGTGAGCTATTCAAGAATTTGTTTGACTTTTGGACTTTCTTTCTGAGATCAACAACTTCGGATTCTAACTTATGACACGATTCTTCCTTTTCATTTATTTGATACTTCAATAGTTCCTCTACCCATTTGGATTCTTCAATTTGGGTCTTGAGATGGACAATAATTTCAAAACTTTTTCTAATCTCATCATCTAACTTCTTATCTTCTTTTTCATTCTTTAGTCTTGTGATCTCTTCTTCCTTTTCTTCTAATTGAGTCTTATTACTCTCTTCTTGTTCTTTGAGCATTTCCTTTAACTTCAAGATGTGCCTTTGACTCTTCTGAAGAAACTTTTTCATGTTATTCGAAACATAGTTATAGTCTATATAATAATGGTCATTGATGTATTCATATAGACCCTCTTCAACTTTCTTTTTAAGTTCTGATAGTTCTTCTTCTATTCTTTCCATAGGATAACTACCATCAAACTCTACACAAACTATTTCTAGATTTTCTTCTTCACTTGTAGAGAAAAATTCAACATCATCACATTTTGAATTATTTCAATCAAGGGTTTGTGGAGATTCTTTACCTTCATTTGAAATGTCTTAAATATCTTTCTCTTTTCCAACATCATCACATTATTCTTTTCCTTCATTTGAATTGTCTTCAAGATCTTCCTTTTTTCCAACATCATCACATTTAGAAATAATGCAATCAAGAGTTTTTGGATATTCTTTACCTTCATTTGTATTGATGTATTTGTCTTCAATATATTCCTTCTTTCTTTGGTATGTCTCCTCTAGCTTTATCCATATATCCTTGGTAGAAGTGCATTGTCCCATGCTCTGTTTGATATGGCTTGAGAGTCCACTAAGAATGGTCTTGAGAGTTAATGCATCATTATTCTTTCCTTCCCTCTGAGCTGCAAACTTTGAATTGTTCTTCAAGGAAACCGATCCACCAATGGTTTCCTTCCAAATACCCACTCCCATTTCCTTCAAATGCACTCTCATTTCTATTCTCCAAGTAGAATAGTTTTCCTCATCAAGGATTGGAACTTCATCATCCATTTGTGTGTCCATAGATCTCCTCGAAGCTTGTTAAGGCTTATAGTGAAGGCCTACTTTGATACCAATTGTTGGAAACACTGACTACACTGAGAGGGGGGGGTGAATAATGTAGGGATGTTTTTCCCAAAACTCCCCTTTCACAAAAATAATTAGTTAGC
This sequence comes from Picea glauca, assembly GCA_000966675.3. Classification (NCBI taxonomy): domain Eukaryota; kingdom Viridiplantae; phylum Streptophyta; class Pinopsida; order Pinales; family Pinaceae; genus Picea; species Picea glauca. The sequence continues at coordinate 249,310 of JZKD02S0142318.1, read as the reverse complement.
AATCACCATTTATTAATTACTTATTGTTGTCATTTATAACTAGTTAAATGTGAACGTACATTAGCAACATATATCAAAAACATTTAATCAATAAATAATCACCACAAGGAACACAAAGAACACAAGATGTATCTACAATTTTCTTTTTATTATGGACTACAATCCTTGGGTTTATCAACAACAACTGAATGGAGTAGAACTCTACAACAAAACCATCTCTATAATGCAAGACTCAACTTACACCCTCAGCACCAACTAAGATGAGGCAACAATCCTCAACAGATATAAATTTGTCAATAGGTACGCAACCTGTCGGTAATGTGGCACGCGTATGTACGTGCCCTACTAGTAGTACAACTCACCTATGTACACGACCAGTCTATACTACATCCTACGCATCACATTTGAGCAACTAGGGTTTTCTTTTCATCACACACTCATATCTTCCACAACCTTCAATCACATTCTCTTTTGTCTCTCGATGTCCAATATGACCCATAACCAATCACAACACATCCAAACTCTCCAACAACTTACTCATTGTCCTCAACCATACAATATGAATGCTACACAATCATGTATAAGAAAACAACATATTATAGAAATCATATTATTACTAAATCATAAGAGTGTTTCTCACTCTATCAACCAACACAAATCACATCACAATAGCCATTCCAAGAATTCCTTATGCATTCACTGCACAACAAGCAAGAGTATCCATCAAGACAACAATGTAACCATACTAGAATTTATATGGCAAATCTGAGCCCATAAAATGAAGATCTGGAACCAGCTTTAGTCTTCAAGGTCCTGGCACCAACTCACACATAAGTATTCATGAATTCATCCGTTGTGCGCACCTTGTCCTCATTCATCCAATGTATGTATGCACTATGGCTCACTATAGCCCTCATATACCTCAGAAACTATGGTTTCTGAACTTCCGAGAATTTTTCTGTCATGATATCAAACTTACTGAAACTTTGATGCGTCCATGAGATCCTCTAGATCTCCTCTCTCTCAGAATAGATCTTCAATGCATGCTCAAGAGATACATTTCACAAGAGACCCTTTCCTCTTATTTATACTCTCCAAGTAGTTTCCTTATAATCATATTCTAGGTCACTTAACCCACTTATAGGTCACTTAACCTATTTCTAGGTCACTTAACCGATTTCTAGGTCACTTAACCTATTTTCCTTATTTTTAGGGTTAACCACTTTCCATAATTATAAAGTTCTCCATTTATTTATCATTTAAATATTCCTCCTTGACTTGTCACCATTTAAATAATAATTTCTTATTTTCAAGCACTTTGACTTCTTTGACCTCTTGGGGCTTCAAGCCAACATATGAGGGTTCTTCATCTTTGTAGGGCCATAACTCTCAAACCATGAGGAGTTATGTGACATTCCACATACCACCAGATATGGCATGACAAGAAATATCTATTTAGGATAGTTCCACTAACAAATTCATTGATATTCATCTCATTATTCCACATTCAAGCATGGGTTATCCAACCATACTTCAAGGATAACTCAACCGCAAAGCATCTTCCCATGAGGGATTTCACCATAAGGGGACCACTTTGGAGTTCATCCATTTGTGCACCTTATCAGCCATGATAAGAGAATAATGAGTCATCTTTACATCAAACCAACTATGCATCATATATAAAAGAAACTACATTGATCCATATTCATCTTTGCATCATGTATCAATGAAAACTCATTGATCCATCTTTATCTATGTATCATCATATGACTATGATTCCACTTGAAATCAATCCATTCTTATCAAGGACAATATATATTACATTAGTATCTTATGACAAGACATCAATCAATCAATCAATCCTTTGGCATCAATCAATCACTTCACATCAATCCTTTGATATAAATCAATCAAACCTTTGGCATCAATGACAACATGATCCAACATAATTTTGGTAGATCAACGATCGAGATAATTTTTGAATGAGAGATCGACAATCCAAATTCATCTGATTTTTTTTCGAAAATTTCTAAGTGTTGGAGTTTGAAAAGAGAATTTTATGAAGACCGATGGTTGGGTCGACTAAATAGGAAAAACTTTTTAGTCACCAACAAAAATTATCGATATTTGTTGGTTAGGTGTTGGCTAATTCAGTGAATTATTTTGATCGAGAAAGAGAAAATGTTAATTGTCAATGGTCGATGGTCGAGTGTTGGCCAATTTGGCGAGGATTTCGGGTCATCTAAGGGAAATGGTCGATGGATGATGGAGAAAAGAGGGTGACTAAGTGTCATCCCACGTCAGCAACCACATGTCATGCCATGTCAACTAGAGTGCTATATTATATTCTACGTGTCATTCCATGTCGATATCAACATGTCATGCTAGGTCAGTCAGGAATTGGTCGATGGTCGATGGTCAGGTCGGCTGAATCAACAAGGTGTTTCATTCATCCAAAGGGAAATCATTGGCGGTCGACGGTTGATGGTCAGGTCGGCTGATTTAGATATGTGTTGCAAGTGGTTACCAAGAGAAATTATTGATAGTTTATGGTCTATGGTCAAGAATCAGGGGGATTCGCGAGCAAGTTTGTTTCATCAAAGAGAATCATCAATCGACCGATCATCGATGGAGCTTGGATCAATGGTCTAGATTTCTTCGAGCTGGCGATCGACGATAGAGATTCATCCATAGACCCAGGGAAGGTTAAGTGGATCAATGACTAAGATATCACTCGTTTTAAGATCAAAAAATCAGATTTAAAAAGTTTTTATAACAGTAAAACAATAAGTTTTATATGTTTTTTTTTTCATATTTTTGAATGCCATTAACTTGCAAGGCGTTTTTGAGGGGCTAAACAACAATTTTAGGAAATAAAAAACCCGTAATAACAAAGTTTACCAAGTAACACTATGTCTTTGAATCTCAAATAAACCAACCTGGAGAGATATATCCAAAGAGCTATTATGAGTGCAAAACAAAACTTGTATGAGAAAGTTACAACTCAAACAATTAAGGTAAAATGTTTGCACCAATTTACTTTCAGAGGGCATAACTCCTTGCTCAGAAGTTTGTTTTGGGCACTGAAGTAGTATCTAGAAATATTATGAACCATAGAAGACATCCATGGATCCATATTTGGAATATGGGTATGTAAAAATGTGTAGGAAGATAAATAATTCACCTGTAGCATACAAGGATAAATTGAAAAAAATAGTCAAAACTTCTCTGGACCATAACTTCCAGCTCAAAACTCATATTTTAGAACACAAATAGTCATTGGAAAGGTATTGAGGAGAAGACATATTTCCACCCATAATTTTAAATTGGGTACTAAAAATTTCTCATAAAGTAATAAATAAATTTATGTAGCAGTAAATGAGTGGAAATTGCAACTTGTAAATGTTGTAACTTTTCGCTCAGAACTCAGAATGAAGCATGAATAAAACCATTGGAAATATGTTTTAGAGAGGAATGCATATGATAAATAAGGTTTTGATTTGGTACATTATATTATTTATAAATTTATTAGAAGAATAACATGTATTCTAATTGATTAAATGTTTTATGTTATGCATGTTCTAACAATAATTATTGCAAGCATATTTCTTGCATAATTAGAGGTATACGAAAACAAATTTGGTTCTTATATGAGGACTGGAGTTATGGAAGATTCCCAAGGGTATTACAAATACAAGGAATAGATCATAGGTATGCATTCCAACATGGTAAATGATGAGACACAATCAAATGGAAGAAGAGATAGGTAGGGGCATGTAACTATGAAAAGTCTACATAGAGAAGTGCAGAGCTAGAGAGAAGATTATGAAAGGATTATGAAGGCTCAGGAAGAAATACTTCAAAGTTTGAATATGTTGCACAAGAGAGTTAACAAAGAATATATAACCAAGAAATAAACTATTTTTATACAAGTGAAAACATCTAGATCCCAAAGAAAAAGAGATTATCATGGGAATGGAATGCATTCAAGAAACATGAGAAGGCATCATCATTCTCCAAGTCAATCCACCAAAAGAACCCATGCAATTTAATAGCCATGGAGAAGCCCAAGTGTGTCTCCTATTAGTAGGAAGAGGATAATGCATTAGGTAGACATATTACAAGGTGAACTCAGAAAAATCAAGCCACAAACTTTCAATGGTGAGATTTAAGGAGAGGATGTCGAGGCCTGACTATTGGAAATGAATAAATATTTCCATCTCCATGATTACCCCTCAAGGGTAGAAGCTAGAATTGCAACCTACCACTTGAAAGGAAAGGAATCCATGTGGTGGGATCAACTTAATCAAGCCAAGCACCTTGATGAGAATATGATCTCATGGAGGTAGTTCAAAGGATATTTCCAAGATAAGTATGTTTCTAAGCATTATTATGAAAGAAAGATGAAATATTTCTTTGAACTCAAGTTGAGAACTATGACAATGGATGAATATGAAAATAGGTTCTTTGAATTGTTGAAGTATGTTGACTTAATAAAGGATGATAAATTCAAAATACAAAGGTTTCTAAGTGGGTTACCCTCCTTCTACAATGACACAATCCAATATGATAACCCCAAAACTTTGGAGGAAGCCATGAGGAGAGAAAATCATCTTTATAAGCAAAGTAGAGGAAGGCCAGTTTTCCAAAAATACTAGAATGAAAAGATGAAGGGTAAAAGGGATAAAAGGTGGAAAGGTTTTAAACCACCCTTTTTCAAGAACAACTGCCAAGCAAATAAACAAGGTAAGTGAACCCAAAATGAGCACAAGACAACAAAAGCATTTGGGAAAAGGCCAAGTAAGTAGTATGTACAATGTTGGGGATGTGAAGTAAATCACTTATATAAGGACTTCCATCACAAAGGAGAAAGAATGAGTACTATCCACAACATTTAGGTAGATGAATTAGTTGAAAATATGGGAGGAAACATGCCAAGGATTTATGAAACCTTGGACAACAAGCAAGAACAATATCAATCTCCCATGATTGAAATGGAAGGTAAGATTGATAACGAACCCATAGAAATTTTGATTGATTCTAGATATAGCCATAGTTATATAAAATCTAACATTGTTGAAATATTTCACTCACAAAGGAGTAAGCATAAGAAATATTGGTTATTTCAGTTAGCCACAAGGGCTAAGAGAAATATCAATGATCTAGTTAAAGATTGTGCGATAGACATGAATGGACTCGGGAAAAAGGTAGATGTGAGCATCATTCCATTGGGTTCATATGATTGTTTAATTCGAATGGATTGGTTGGAAAAACACCATGATTTCCTAGACTATTACAAAAATACAATCACTTGTCTTGATGAAGAATGGAAGCAATGAAAGATTCAAGGCATTCCAAGAATTGTAGTTGTTAGAGAAATTTCAACTATGTAGTTGAGAAAGTGTTTCAGGAAGGGATGTCATATTTTTGTAGCCATATGGAAGAGGAAAGCAAAGATAAAGTGGAAACCATTGAAGACCATATAGTATTGAGGGATTTTGAAGATGTTTTTAGGAAAATCCTAGAACTTCCACCAAAGAGACACATTGATTTCTCTATTGATTTGGTGCTCGGAGTTTCCCAAGTGTCCAAGACACCATACAGGGTGGGCACACTAGAATTGAAAGAGTTGCATATGCAACTTGAAGAGTTGTTAAAGAAGGGGTATATACGCCAAAGTGTGCCACCTTTGGGAGCCCTAGTTATTTTTTTTTGAAGAAAGATGGAACCTTAAGGTCGTGCATTGATTTCAAACAACAAAATAAGGTCACCATAAATAACAAATATCCTTTGCCAAGAATTGATGATATATTTGATCAGATGAAAGGTGGAAGAATATTTTTCGAGATTTGACTTGAGATCAGTGTTATGACTTCCCCCACAACAACCCATTTAGGATATCTCATTCAGGAAATATTCTAAGTGGGTTCCCCCTTTAATAAAACATTTTACAAGGTACTATATTACTATGTTCTTGGAAAGGTACTGGCATAAGGAAATTGTTCCTTTTATTCATATAGTTTGAAAGTATTATCTTTTATTGCTATATGAATTATGAGATTGAGAGTTCACCCTCCTTGCTAAACTTATATGTTCTTTCTCAATCTTCGTAATCTTATTTAGATTAATATCATCCCCCATTCTTACTATTTTCAGAATCACAGTAATTTTTCTCATGATCAACTTCCAACTCATATGAATATAGTTTGAATACCCATGTTTGTAACTTAACCTACTGATTATTAACACGTCAATAAATCATCAATGAAAAGATAAACACGTGAATGTAGAAAATTCATGCCTAAATTATAACATCCTCATGACTTGGTTGGCATAAATTGATCCACGCTATTTCAAAACAAATATTTAGTCGTGCATTATTTTTCATTTTCTCAAGATGACACTTTTCCCAAGGAAGGGAATATTCTTTGATACCCTTCCTATCGGAGTTATAAAATCTCCCCAATCTTTTGAGCTCTCAATACAAACCCCTAACCTTTTCCATACTTTGACTTTTGACATGAAAATTGAGGTAAGAACATGAATATTCTTCGATGCTCTCGTTTGAGAGTGTGAATAACAAATGAAACTATTTCACTCCAACAGAAAACTCTGAAAAAATTTTCCATAACCATTCGTGCTACTGATCTTTCAGCATGGGAATCGATATTGAAATGGAATATTCTTCAATGTTTTTGCATCGGAGTGTGAATATAATGGTAATATTTTATACTCCAAAAGAAATGACTCCGAAGGCTCATTTAACCATCTATGCCCCCACCTTTTTCCACGCAAACCAACACCTAAAAAGAATATTCTTCTATTCAGAGTTATAAAATTTCCTAAGTTTGTTGAGCTCTGAACAAGGAGCTCCAATGATGCATATTTAATCCCTCACAATCTTACACCATTGGCACATAAATTAATGATTAAAAGGAATATTCTTTGATTCCTTATGTTGGGAGCACAAAATAATCCATCACCTTTCCTCCTTCGATAGCAACAACTCTGAAAGATAACAGTTCCAAGTTTTCACCCCCTTTCACTCGGATACGTAGATTTGGGAAATCTGGTCTTTCTAATCATATTAATGGTGAAATGACACTCTGGTTTATAAGAAGTCATAGTTCATTTATCATTCAATTTGTGTTTTAGGGTGATTAAATGCATATATTGTAACCCAAAATCCTAATTGAGATCATATATGTTCGTCATATGCTAAGAAACCACTCCATTCTACATTAATCAACTCTGAAACGTCGTGGAAGCATTTTTTTCTCTATAATCAAAAGTTTCCTGTTATTTTAAATTATGTTATTGATTTTTTTTTTGTTATTCAGAGAAATGATGATTAATATTTTAATTGCAGGATATAAATAAAAATCTATGGTGATTCAAACTACTAGGAGATCCAGGAATTTGGGGCCTTATTCTTCGACTATTGCACCTGAATATTTTTCCCTCCAAGCAGAGGTTTTAGTGACCAATACGACCTACCACACTGAAGAAGATCATTCCTTGAGGTATGACGATATATACCATATCTTTAATACTAGATACTTTCCTCCTAATGATGAATACCTCGAAGTGTATCAGAACATCTAGAAAAGTGGAATTCACCTGGTAGTTTCATGACCTACATTATTCCCTTACAATGAAGCATCCTACTAGTGTTTCAAGTAGTTTGACCCTAGCACTGCCACAATTTTGAATAAATATGGGTGACAGATAGCATCTTTGCAGCCTGAATATGTCAGTACTATATATCACCTTCTTGGACCTATATGCTCCATCAATGCATCATTCCTAAAGGGGTTTTCTCAAAATAAAAAAGGTCCAACCAAGTTAATGAAGAACTGGTGGGTAGAGGAGGACATCATTTTGAAGCAAGGGCATAAGATTATCCCTACACAAGAGTTCAAAGCACCATAAAAAAATTTGATAGCAATGTTGAATAAATTATATGGCAAAGAGAAGTGCACACATTTTCAGATAGGTTGATTATGTATGGCCCATGCCATTGTGAAGACAGGACAAGTGTTCAACCGGGTAGAGATACTGACTTTCAACATATGTCTCTATATGAAAAATGTACCAAGTATGAAAAAACCTTGTTTCTACATGTCAACTTATTTAAATGATGCCATGTGTTCCTCAATTCCATTTCCCAACCTTGGATGGAATTGGTATCTACATCATCTTCTTGTCCCTGTGTATTGCTATGAGTTGTGGTACATAAAATACAAGAGATATTTATATGACACATGTGATCATTTCCTCTCCCCTATTTACACTATTATTTTTGGGTTTCCAAGTTATATAATTTCAAGTGAATCTAGAGCTAGGATGAAAGGGATAATTGACTGATACCTAGGAAAATATTACACCTATGTCAGAGAATATGGCACTACAGGATCCCCTCATATTTTTCCATACTTTGTCCCAGATCGTCTTTTAATGAGAGAAATATCCTATCAGACCATAAGAAAAGGGGTTACTTCTTTTCTCATGAGAAATAGTAAAATAATTTGGCCTCATTTTCCTATTCACATAGGAAACTATAGTCTATTAAATGGAAAACATGCTAGAAAAGAAGCAGAGGCTCTGCAATATTTATGTTTATTCCTGGGAAGTGCAAAATGATATGACCCACGTGAGCTGGGAGTGATTCATGTTAGATATATGGGTTTTAATCATTCTAATATCCATGTGGTAGATTTTTATGAAGACATTTTCTGATGATGCTTCCATGAAATAACTCCAAGATGAACAAGAAGAAATGATGAAGTTTCATCAAAACCATTTTCTAACATTGTTGCAAGAGGATCAATATAAATTGATCACCAAAGAGAAAGAGAATATCAAGAAAGATGAGTAATTAGAGAAGAAAAGGATGAAATATTATGTAGAGTATCATAGAAGACAAGTCAAGCTAGAAGCTAAAAGGAAAGTTGAAGAGGTCGAACCATTGAGAAAAGAAAGTGAAAAAGTAGAATTTGAGGTAGAGGCCAAAAGACTTGTTGAATAAGTTGAAGCCCAGAAAAGAGAAAATGAAAGGGAAGCCGCTGAGGTAGAAGTGAAAAGAAAGGAAGATGAGCAATTGGAACAATATAAGCATAAATAATTAAGAAAAACCCCATGCATCCCATTAACTCCTCATTTGGGCATGGAGAACATTTCACCCCATGAATACACACCCCTCGGTGCCATTCCTAATAATACCATTTTTTATTCACAAATTATGAATTCTGAAGGTGTTGTAGTGGTTGTTGGAGATCATTACTATGATGAAAGGACACAGAGAATTGAAAAAAGGTCAAATAAAAGGAAAATGGGAGAGTCTACTAAGTCCAGATCCTCTACAGGGAGAGTTGTGGAATGGAAATTTTGGCCTGATCCAAAGAAAAATGTTGTACAAGTAGCTTCTTCTCTCCATGAATTTGCAGGTTTAAATGCTTCATATTTTCTTGAGGTTACCAATGCCTTAAGTAAAAAATGAACCATAATCATCGAGATAGAGACAAAATTGAAGACACAGAAGGATGACATCTCTACAGAGTTCCTAAAAGTTGTTGAGAAAAAGGAAAAACCACATAAAGAAGAAATTCAGAAGATTGTGCAAGATGTAAGGGATGATACCATATCAGAATTTGAAAGAGCCACTAGAGTTGTTGATAACCTCAATACATAGGAAATCAACAGAGCATTGCAAACCCAAAAGGATGAATTGAATGTTGAATTGTATCAAAGAGCATAGTTAGAATGAGACACCTATTTGAAAGACTTGGAATCTACAAAGGTAAAGCTTTGTGAAGAAATTGAGCAGATCAAGAGGGAACATGCAAAGGAGATATCTCATCTTCAAACTGAGATAGGTGAATCCAAACTATATATTGAACAACAAAGCCTTCATATAAATGGATTAGAATAGGACAATGAAAATCTTAAATAAGTTTTGGAGGAGAGAAAGGAAAATACTTTGACCTTAGAAACAATCAAGGAAGAGGCATTAGACCTGAACAAAAAGATTAGGCTTGAGAAAAAGGAATTATTTTTCCCTCTAAATAATATGTAGACTGATGAGGATGATAAATTGAGGTTGCAATACCAAATAGCTAAAATCAGGGATCAATACCAAAAGGAAAATTATTCCTTCGACAAGATTGTCGATTGGAAAGGATTATACATAAATCCCTCAGCTACATTGCCATGTTATTTTAGGAAAGAAAAGATAAAATACCAAGTGTTCTTCGATACTTGGAATCCATTGTTATAATATATCAAAGTCATACAAAATACTTCATATAATACATGCAAATGACTATGGAATATTTCTGATGATCTTTTAGTATAATTTGGGATGTCGCTAATACCCCACATTGATGAAGCAACACCTACCAAAATGAGGATAGTTGAGGTGGAGAAGCACAGGGAAACTAGCAAGGTGAAATGTGAGATTTTAACTGGGGTAAATAAATACTCTCTTGAAGAATATATATCGATACCTTTCAAACTCATCATAATGGCCCGAGACTTTATCAAATGCACATCCCAAGAATTAAAACAAGAAGTTTCCACCAAGGTTTGTGATGGTGAATTGGATGTCTAAAAGATGCAGTCAGAGAAGTTACAAAATATCAGGGATAATTATTCACTTTGGAAGGAATATCAGGACTGGATGCAAGCATAGAAGAATCCATAATGATCCCAATTGTCATAATTTCTCCACCCGTCTCATCTTTTCTTTTTTTAATCCTGATAAGGAAAGGAATGTGAAGAGTCACTTTTGTAAACTTCTTTTTGCATATGATTGAATCTATAGAATGTGAATAGTTACCAAATAATCATAAAATGCATGATTGTAAATGAGAATGGGTATTTTGACTCGATGTATCAGGACAACACTATTACTGCATGTAAATTTGAACAATAGACACTTTGAATATTTTGGTACAAATGTGTATGAATGAGACTATTTTGTTTATGGATGTTTATTTTTGTGAATGTGTTGATTTTAGTTTAATGAATTATTTATAGACTATTTTTTGTATGTCCATAGTTTCCATTATTTTCATATTAAGTGCGATGACAATATAATACGTTAGTGAAACAATTAGTTGTGTCTAACTCATTATATTGTTAAATTCTCGTGTTCCTTGCTTTTATGAATTATTTTTGTGCAAGTAATATAATGTTTAAATACACTTATTTTGTATAGCTCTCTCTTTATTAGGATAGGAAAGTATAGAATAGGAATTCATCTTAGGATAGTAATTAATAATTTTAGTATAGTTTAGTTCTCTAGAATTTTTATTCATCTGAGAACATTCTATTCTCATATTTGTATTTATATAATTAGCTTAGATCGACAACCATGCCAATATTCTGGTCAGAATTGCCACCCCAAACGAGAGTGGGTCTAATTGTGACATGACATTAGGTGTCCTCCTTTAACTTATTGAACGTATCATTATATCTCATCAATAGTAATGGCTCTATAAGGAGGTCCATCGAACTGAATGGCTACAAAGAAATCTTAAATCCCTACCCGTTCTCCCCCACTTGTTAACACAACTCAGCATAGTGATTATCATCAACCTCACCTTCATAACACTTCACACCCCCCATCATATTCCATGAACATTCCTACTCAAACTACTTCGCAGCGTATTCATTCTCATTTTGAATCTATATTTTCTTCGTCATGACCCTGTATCCTAACCATCCTAGAGATTGACACCATAGTCAAAAAAAATTATGAACGATTTGAGTGTGTTATTACTAGACAATGGAGTAGGAATATTGGTTAGATTCCCATAAACTATTCATTACCTCAGGTCCAATCATATTTACCCAATGAGTACCCCTTATTCTCCCAATATTTCACTTACCAAGAAAACCCTAGCGTTGGAACCCCATAGTATCATATACCTTCAGCTCTTAACGACTTCGCAAAATCCTATGATTTTGAACTTGAAAATTTCATAATCACTGGTGGTGTTGGTATTCATCCCTCACCACCAAAATTCCCCCCTCTCACACCAAGAGGTGAATCAAATTAGAATTATGAAGAAGAATAAAATTGTCAAAGTGAGTCTGAAGGAGAATGACACTTACAGTTGGTCTTATATAAGCCTCAAGTCATGGATAGAAATAACACAAAACCAAATAAACCTTATGAACCTTATCTACTCCCATACATTATCATTGTACCTGGAGTATTCCATGACCTACCTAAGCACACTAAAAAGTTTCTCCCCATGTTTGATCCAGAGAAGAAAGATTTCACTGAAGACCATGTCAAGAATTTACTATCGACCATAAGGCTACAAAAAGTTTGACATGGGGATGTTGTATGTAGCTTATTCCCTCATACTTTTGAGAACAAAGACACCACCTGGTTCTACTCCCTAGATGAAGCCTTTGTTGGGTGCAGGCATATTTTGAGGAAATACCTATTTTTGGAGAGGAAGACCTAATTTTGGAGCATGCGCAACAAGTGGCAAGAAAGAAACATGCAAAAAAAGAAGGAAAACTAGCATGAAAGAGGAAAATCCATGTGGTGAGGAGGTAGGAAAGCCTAACCATGATAGTTTTATGGTTTTTGTTAAGGAGTTTAACGGCTATAAGCCTTAAAAATTGTATAAATAAAAACCTAGGAGGTCTAGGTTGGGGTTGATTAGTTGTTGTCGGGCTGTTGTTTTTGGGTTTTTGATTAGTTGATATGAGGATATTGTAGATGGTATTAATACCAGTAGAAGAGTCGAATAAGCTAGTCCTTGAGGATCATATCACATGCTAAGGAGCATGGTGTGATATAGTCTGCATCATAAAGGATTCTTACCTTGATCTTGATTGTATGAATGAGATGTAATGTGTGCAACACAAGATTATGAAGAGAGAATAAATAAAAGAGAAGAGAAGCCATATCTTTTTGGATGTATCCCTAGGAGGGGGTGAACCATGGTAAAACTTGTGTTTTGTTTGATGTTTATTGAGTATAAACCTTTTTTTAATGATTATCTTATGAATGAATGATTAACTAGTTGTATTAGTATGCATGCATAAGGATAAAGATGAATGAATCTTAGAAATACTTGAATAAATAACAAGTTTAAAGAATAAAGAAAGATAGAATACACTCCTATATCCCTACTCATTCCTATATTGCAAACACATGGGTATTGTAGTCACCCATAAAGTTATCTAGGGTGAGACTGTGTTGTGAACTCTGCACGCAACGTTGCCTTCTGGTTTACCAAGAGGGTCGATAGTTTTAGAGGGTTTTGTTGGAAACCTATCAATATCTGAACCTAGGTCAACCCAAGAAGTAAGAAGTCATAGATATAGACAACAAATGGTTATGTTTTTGGTTGGAACTGCATAGGATTGAGTGGATGGGATCCATGGAAAAAATGCACATAGAATGAAATTATAGAAGGGAATGTTTAGGCCATGGAATCCAACAAAGGCAGAGATCTAAAGATGGTTGAAAATGAAGGAACTCGATTTTGCACAGAAGGACAACAGAAACCTTAAGATAACACCATGCAAATATCTTTGCAAATATGTGTTTAGCAACCTACTTGAGGTATTTTTATGTGATTTCCCAGATTTGTTATAGGAGTGGTTATTGAGGTTAAAAGACAACCACCCTACCAATCGAATTAAACAGTTGAAGTGGAACCCTGTGGAGATCACACAGTTACAACAATTTGATAACAAATTTACATGCGTAGTGTATTTCTAGTTAGACAGTATCATTGTAGGGTTTATCACTGAATTTGTAGTAGATACAACAAAGTCTTACACCGCAACAGAGAAGGATTTTCTAAAGGGACCCATAGGTAGGTAAATCATATCGATGTATACTTCAATCAAGATTTTATTGTATGAAAATGGTGTGATTATTATGGAATCATACAACTAAACTTCCCTGTGTGCATGGGGGGAGGGAGGAATCATTGAAAAGAGGTTGAGAAATGGAGGAAGATATGGATAAGGGAAAGAAGAATTCCATAGACCCAATCATGATGGAGGAAGACCAGATAAATAAGATAATGAAAAAAATGGAAATACATGCAATGGAGTACCGTACCAATATAAGATGAATAACAAGAAGAGATCCGTATTTGATAGAGAGGGCTTGGAAAGCGATGAAGAAGAGGTAGAGGATCTCCAGGTTGTGGAGCAGATTGAGGAAATCATGTGTGAAACATATGAAAGGAAAAAAGGAGGTCCAAGGACAAGAAAAAAAGGCAGAACTCCAATACAGATCATCGTCAGTGTGGAACCTGCAACCCCATGTGCGACTAACACACTAGAAAGAACATCAACATTTATACAAACAAATTTTACTGGAAGAAAAGCAACAGGACATGGATCCAATCAAGGAGAATCACTGGGGGAACCAGTTCAGGAAGTAACATTAAATTATCTACACCACATGAAGGTAGTAGTTCAACACAATTTAAAATGGAAAGACACGATACCATGATCAGATTACCATAATTTCAGGGAGAGGCATCAGAGGACCCTAAAAGAACTTATTCATCTATAAGAAGAGATGGGAAGAAAAGAAGATCACATATGAGGATACAAAGCTTTCACAGTTAGCAATAAGACTAAGATACTGCACACTGGACTGGTATATGAGCCTATATGTAAACAATCCACCAGGAGTAAAAAATACTAATGCATATGCAAAAAAACTATTGATAAACGAATTTCAAAAGCCAAGCTTAGAAGACCAATATATGAATGAAATGATTGAAATCAGGAAAAAACTAGGTGAGTTTGTTCCGGATATTGATTATAGGTTTAAACGTCTAAAAGGTAAGTTGAATTATTGTTGGCACAGGGGTAGACCTAGGGTTCAATGCTTCAACAATGCACCAACAAAACCCTAAATATCGGCCCTTTTAGCAACACCTGTGAATCATATGAAGTCTCACCTGAGGTAGAGGCAGGGGGGGTTGTAGTACTGAAGTGTCTACAACCTAGCTGGGAAATCGATCTGTGATCATAATACCAAACAGAGCAATTACAAATTAACATTCATTGGTCTTTGACCCTTATTCACATCACAAGTAAAATACCTAATTACAAAACATCGCAGTATTCATCCAGGTATAAGCACATAAAATTAGAATAGATATGACCTTCATTCATATTGTTAGGCACTAAGATACTACATCAGATGCATCTAGCATACATAAATATTATAGCACTAAGCATAAATCACATCAATAGCATATCAACCATATCACACAAAGCAACCACAACACAAGATATACGTGGTTCACCTCCAGCGTGGGGCTACATCCACCAACTCTTCTCCTCTCTTATTAGGCTCTTCCAATATTATTCCATGCACCAAGACACAAATCAAACTCTGCATAGGACATGATATTTGCGGACACCTTTCTAGATCCTCCTTCCCCGAGTTAGGTCCAAGCACCAAGCCTTTACACAGTCTGTGCACAATGAACTTACAAAACACTTGCACTTAGCTCTGCAATCCTTAACACATCTTATTTCACATAGATAACATTAGCACTAAGTCATCGACCTACTAGGTCTACTTCTTACATCACCTAGCTCCCTATTTATACATTACAAAAGAGGCCTAAGCATGGGTAAACCCATGGGCCGACATCACATACCCATTACATAAACCCTAAACCCAAAAATCCTTCAAAATGGGGAGAGATCCTGTGATCTCTGCTTAGCCTAGGCACTCCGTCTTCGACAAGTCTGTCAAAGTCCCAAAAGTGGTCAAACACGACCAAGGTTCTCCAAAACTTTGTCGAGGGACAATAGGCCCCAACATTGACCTGTGACTTGTCTCGAGCCACTCTGATCTGGGGAATTCTTCTTTGAAGGCCTCGAGCTTGGCTTGAGCTTCCTCAATTTGTTGCTTCACCAGAGCCTCCTGCTCGATGAATGCCTGAATGACTTTCTCGGTGACAGGTCCTTCCAAGCGTTGTTCCACTATGGTGACCACGTGTTCTAGTTGTGAACCTTGTCCCTCGATCTCCTCAAAAAGTGTGCAGGATTCCTCCTATACCGACTAGAGTCTCTTGGTCACTTCCATGACTCTACTCTGGATGGCATGGACCTATTGTTGAATTGTGCACTATTTCTGTGAACTTTTCATCTTCTCAACCGTTGAAAGCAGTTTCAGCTACGCTTTCACTGTCAATGCTTGTTTCCTTGCCTCTTGAAGTTGTTCTTCTAATGTTCTTAGTTTTTGGTCCTCTCCAAGGTGCTCATAGGTATTTTCACTTCAGTTACCGAGTTTCTTTCCTTCTAATAACAATGACTTGATTCTTTTGACTGTGCTCTGGACAGTTTCTTCCCTCTGGTCTCGCACTTCCTGTAGAGTGCTTGAGATTTCTTGCAATTCCATTTCTTCTACTCTTGCTTAGAGTTGTTGAATGGATTCAACGAGCTTCCCCATTTGGTTCTCAGTTCTCTCTTCTTCCATCTATTCTAATCATGGCATGGAGCAAAGTGCTCGAGTGACTACTTCTCTAACTCCAATCTTCTCTGCGAGTAGCTTATCTTTCTCTCTCTAGATATGCTCTCTATCCTCTTCAAACTTCGCTCAGAGGTCATCTTTATCTTTCTTCGCAAACTGAATTTTCTCTAGGGATTCCTCCTTTGATTTCTTCAAGGCCTATATGACATGTTTTTTTTCCTCCTATACTTGATGAAGGTGAGCCTTTGTCGCATCTGCTAATCTGCGTAGTTGGGCAGGCTCATCTCTTACTTCTATACCCCTTGATGACAACGACACAGTCGACACTGCATGACTCGAATAGAGAGCCTGGTGTACCCCTTTGAGCTATGTCTCGATCCTGTCATACATTGTCTCTTGTTTGGATTTGTTTCACTGCAAAATGTCCTTTGAGGTATTTGATACAGTTTTGATGATGTGGTCGATATCATCCACCATAAGTACAGTATGTAATTGAGGCTTATTGGCTCATGACTTCTTCTGCATTGAGGTTTTCTTTAGAGAAACCTTTATTTTCTTTAATGCCTAGGCCTCTGTAAGGGAATATTTAGGTGGTGTCACTTTTCCCTTTTCATGCTTGTCTTCTTCCCCTTCATCCTCTTCTTGGTTTACTTCATCATCTCATCCTCCTCCAGGTGACTCCGACGCAGTTTCCTCTTATGCGTTGTTTATTTCCTGCACCTCTTCGTTCTTTTTCTTCTTGCTATTGCTGGGTCCATCATGTTCTTCTCAGGTGACCACAGGACTTTTGATGATATAGAGGTTGGAGAGATCCGTCTACTCGACTGGTATAAGGAATTCAGCTGGCCAGTCCTTAGTTATCTCCTCCATGTCTTCATTAATTAATTTATAGTACCACTGCATCTCCTCCTTGGTTTCATCCCTACGGGAAGTGATATATTTAAAGTGTTGATCTACACAAAACTTTGTGAGTGGCCTAAACTGATGGAGTGTATTTGGAGTCATTCAGGGGAATGAATCAATGGCTCACGTGATTTGTAGATAGTAAGTGTGGAAGACAACATTCGACTGCCACTTCTTCACCATGTCGCTCGAGTATCATAAGTTGGTGAACCTCACGACCAGTGATTCAAACAACTCAACTTGAGGGAAGGTCGCTCCTTTCAACGTCTCCCAAGAGAAAAGGCAATGAGAATCAACAACCAGCTGAAGTGATACTCGTAGCTCTGCTCCTGTGCTTCTCGGAAATCCTTCTCCAACTGGTTGACTAGGTAGCTCACCTAGTTCATCTGCATCCCTTCAATGCACTTTCCTGTGAGGTCGATGACGAACCCCATGACCTGCGTCGATTTGTTTGTCCTGACGATCTTACCAACGATCAAATGGAAAGCTAGGCGCACTGCATCATTTTGGATGGAGGCTACCTTGTATCCCTACTTCCCTTTCTCCACATCACCATAGGTGTCCTTTATTTGTTTCTTCAGGGTGTGATCTGCAGCCTTCCCTGGGTAAAAATCCTGAGGGTCTAGTCCCTGCATGCTCAATCCAGTGATCTGGTGGATCAGTGTCAGATCTATAGTGATGTGCCTATCCAATCACAGGTACCCACCATGGAAGCACGACAATAGTATTTTATCGCATGCGTTAACCTCCCGATGTCTACCGAAGTGTGGTATCTTCATCACATTAAGGATTGTTGATCTCGCAATGTCCATGGTCCAAGGCTGGGGGACTATCTTTGGATTCTTCCCCATTGTCTTTGTCAATTAATTATGTGGTGCGATCATTCCATAATTATTGTGGTATCCTAAGTTTAAATCACTGATCTTGAGCATCAGAATCTGTCCCAACTGCGGTCCAGCTACGCGTATCCCCTTCGAGAGGTACACAGTGATCAATGTGTAGTCAAAATATTTTGGGACGTTGTCACAACTAACCGCGCTAGATAGAGGTGGGATATAGTTGGGCAAGACCAACAAGATGAGCTTCGCATTCACCAGGTCATCGCAATGCTTACTTCTTTTCTCTGTCGCAGTTCAGGATGGCCCATATCGACATGCAGTCGATGGGGATGCTTGCAATCCTCTCGTCGATGAGGCCTGTGCTCCTACAAACATGACCTTCTCAGCCATAAGGTTTATCAGGATCTCCTCCATAGACTTCTCTACTGCACTAAGGTCGTTTGACATGCATGCTCTAGATCAGATATCTTGGGTAGGCGGACAAACACTCAAGATAAGCAAATCGGGTGGCGAGGTCTCACTAAGAACAACGCAATATAAATTGGTTCTCTGTGGGCTCGGATAATCACAATTTACAAAATTTTCCCTGGTAAGACATTCAACGGATTAAATAGACAAAGTCATAATGGATTCCTCTAATGGGAAGGAATGCCTCAATCCAACTGTTATGGTGCAGTCCCAACGGTCTAATGGCGATCTTTCCAATAATAACTATGTTTCTATTCATTCTTGAACGACATTCTAACGGTATGGACGCCTCCAACGGTCATATAGCTTCATCATGGAAAAGTGCCAATCTGCGCTATTCTACTATTCTAGCGAGGTTCAAGTTCTACAAGCCTGCTTCCTATGAAGTCTTCTCTAGAATCTCCTGTAATTTTTCTAGCTTTTCTTTCTTCTTACTGAGATTTCTCAATTTCTTCCATGTGATCCACGTCTCTGGATTCCTCTTTCCATTCTCATTCTTATCTTGTTTTAGCATAGTAACTTTTCACTATTGAGGGTCTTTCACAGGGTTTGAGGGTAATACTTCTTTTCTTATTGTTTCTGGGGTAGGTTCTCTTCTCTTCTGCATGGATAAGTTCTTTAATCCTTTTTTCATTCTTTCAACTTCAACAGCCAGGTCTTTGGCCCTTAGTTTCTTTGAATTGTCCTCTTGTTCTTATATTAAGTGTGCTATTCTCCTAGCCATGAAATCCCTTAATTCTTGTTTTTCTATTCTATATATTCCTCTTCTTCTTTCCTTCGGATCTCATTTCTCCCAATCCAGGTCCTTCCTAACAAAAGTGCAAAAGGAGCATTGTTCTCAACAAACTTAATGAACTCAAATTATTCTTCTATCAATGTTTGATGAGAGCTCATAGGTACATGAGTAAGTATTCCACATAGGGTTATCATCTTCCCTTTAAACAATCATATTCCTCCCAATGAAGGAATCATAACAGGCTTTCCCAAAATTTCCCAAGTACTTTTTGGCATAATGTTCACCTGTGTTTCTGCATCCAATACACAGTCTATGTCGAAGTCTCCTATTCTTGTTTCTCTGCACTGCTTCTCTTTTAAGATCTCTGGTAAACTGATGTATCTGTGATCATTCAGTGTTTCTTTCATCTGCAATAATATAGCCTCTGATTATTTCTAGTTCTCTAGTATATTCTTAGTCTCTTGACCTTCTTCATGGTTTTCTTGTTTCATGTTCATCTTCTCAACTTTAGCAATCATTCTAGGGAAATCCAAAAATTCATGTCCAATAGCTTTACAACAAATGAAAATAGGACCTATACCATGGAATTCCTTAGCAATATGTCTTGGTCTTCTGCAACTATAAAAAAGAGTCAATCCTCTCTTTCTCTTAAACGATCCCCAACCTTTCTTCTACTGTGCATTGGGATCACTGTGATGGACCTGTAAAAAAATATTTCTAGGATCCTACATTCACTTGTTAGTCCAAATTTTTTTCTATGCATAGGAATAACTTATCTTTCATTAAGTTTATCAGATCTATTCATATCAAATCTTCTTTCTTCTAGTTATGCCCTAGTTTTCAAACTAGTGTGAAATCTATCAAGCATACCTAGATCCATTCTTTTGAAACAAAAATTTCCACTTATCTTACCTTTATCAAAGCACAAAGCTTTAAAATATTACATCTTTTCTTCAGTCCGGCTCCCTTCTTAGCACAGAGCTTCACAATTCAAGTAGAATGATGTGCACTACAACAAAAGATCTATGCACAGAGTTTTTTATTTTCTTCAGTTCCCATTGATCATAGTTTCAAGTCCTGGCAACAGAACCATTTGTTGGCACAGGGGCAGAC
>JZKD02S0142318.1:203183-221877 GCA_000966675.3 Picea glauca | reverse complement strand
CCCCCCCCCACCTTTAAAGGTTGAATGGTCTGGGGGGTCCAGAAACTCATCTCAGCCATAGATCTAGGCACAAATAGCTCTACCATAGATCTATGCACAATCTTTAATCTCTGGGCATGATTTAATATGTTCAGTGGAACTTAGGCTTAGTGCTTTTTGTGGGTTGTGTGTGCTACTTCCCTTGCTTTTGTCACCATGGGGTTAGGAAAACACCTAAAACATCAGAATTATAAATTTTCTTTGAACACCATACAAGCTTTATTGAAAGAAAAGTTGGCTAGCCTATGTCCTATCCTACCTACCTACACCTTTAGCCAAGATTAAACTATTGGGCTAAGAAATTACTCTATCCTAGGGCTATTTGATCAAGATCGAATAGGATGATCAAATTTATTCAATAACTAACCTATCTACTTGGCTAAGATTAAACAGTCTAGCCAAGATTATTCACTAATCCTATCAACATCAATTCAAAAAGACCCGACCATGTTTAAATAGTATGGCTCAAGTCATTGTTATTGCATGGGGCATTGTTCATTTTTTCTTCTATGCCCTCTTTTATTCTCTTTTCATATTTTTCATGTTCTTTTTGTTCTTTTTCTTTTCAAATCATTTGCAGTATGAAACATTATTTGAAATCCAAAAAACATTACAAGGATAAAATTTTCGGTCACCCGTTGATTCTATAAATTATAGGGTTATAACAGTGGCTCCACCTGGGGATGGTAATATCCTTGTGAAGTGTCAAGAATCATGCTTCCTAATGTATCAAAAAATTTACTCCAGAACTTCTTTTGTTACTTGATCTATTTTATTTTTGAAATTTTTTATGACATTGTCCAGTGGCTCAGGGCCTTCTCTGTGGGCCTCAACCATCTGGCCAACGTCACCCATTCATAAACTGCAAGTAAAGGAAAATTGTTTGTATAATGGGAATGGGTGGCAAGTGCCTTTACTGAGGTGGTGAGTAGTGCTTTATCATCCTGTCGTTCAACGGTCCACCTGGAAGGTCTGTACCATCAGTGTTCTTGAGCAGAAAAGCATTGTTTCCTTTGAATGCCTGGATCATGAAGGGGCCTCTCCATAGTCTATCAAACTTTCTGTGTTTACCCTTATCTTCATTCCTAACGTCCCACCTCAGTACCAAATCACCTAACTCAAAATCATCTTCTTTAGTTATTTTTTCAAAAATATTTTTGATGTTCTCCTGGATGACCTAAGTTTTGTTGTATACTTCTTCCCTAGACTGTTGCAAATGGATCATCTAGTTTATTCTTCTTTGGGAATCATTTGGCTCAACTTGCATCTCTTGAAAAGGTTTCATGACCGGGAACCCCAAAGAGGTAGGAAAAACTGCTTCAGTACCATAGACCAACTGGTATGGAGACATACCAATTAACCTCCTAGTGGTTAGTTTGTCAGCCCAAAGCATGAAAACCAGCTTTTTATGCCATGACTTCTTATTTTCTTGCAGCGTCTTCTTAATGATATTCATCAGGGTTTTATTGGAAGACTCTGCCAGCCCATTTCCCTGAGGGTAATAAGCTATGGAATGTCCCAATGTAATGTGATACTGGCTACAAAAATCTATGAGATTTTTGGACCAGAAGGTTGTTGCATTGTCAGCTATAATTTTTCTAGGGCATCCAAAATGAGACAAAATATGATGTTCTATAAATTTAATGATAACAGAATCAGTAGCTTCGATCCATTTTGTAAAATATTCAGTGGCAGTGAGAATCCACTTGTGTTGGCCAGAAGAAGAAGGGTGTATCTCTCTGACAAAGTCTAAACCCCATTGTTGGGAAGGAGCTTCAACGGAGATGGGTTTGAGGGGCAAGGGAAGGAGCTTCTTTTTACCTTCAAACACTTGAAATTTATGGCACGAGGTGACTTGTCGATGTACATCCGCAAACAATGTGGGCCAGTAGAATCTAGCTTTGAGGATCTTATTTACTGTAGTCTTCCAACTCAGATGCCCACCACAATCTCCTACATGAAAATCTTATAAAACCTTGTCAACTTCGTCTTTTAATAGGAAATTTAACAAAATACCTCCAAGATCTTTCCAATAAAGATTACCTTCTAGAATACAAAATTTTAATGCTTTTAATTTCAAAAACCTCACTTTAGTTTTAGTCAGACCAGGGGGAGCTTTTAAATTGAGAAGGACAAATATCAAGTCTGCGTACAATGGAGATTCTAGAAATACCTCCTTCATGCTTGGAGTCGCTTGCTCTCACTGCTCATCAATTGCATCTAAGAAATTAATATCTAGAGCATGGAAATTAGATTCAATGATCAAATTTTCTAGACCTTGACCTTTGAACAGTTTAGTAGCCTTAATATCTAAATCATATTCTAGAATAACAACAATCCACTTTCCTCTTCTACCATTCAGATTATCCTGAGTTAGAATATCCTTTACCACTGCATTTGGAACATAGGCAATGGTATGGGAATGGATAATATAGACTCTGAAGTCTTTTATGGCTTTCACCAAGGCAAAATCTTGTTTCTCCATTATTTTATAATTTAACACAACATCTCTCAAAGATTTACTGAAAAAGGCTATGGGTTGTTCATACCCTTCATTGTTTTTTTGCAGTAGTACTGCTGCGATGGTGTGTTCGGATGCAAAATAGAAAAGTTAAAAGTATTTGGTAAAGTCTAGACTAATCAACACTAGAGCTTGTGTGAGTGCATGCTTAACCTATTCAAAAGACTGCTTGGATTCAGTGTTCCATTTTATTTTTGTGTCCTTTTTCAACATATTGGTGATGTTCCTGAGAAGTTCAGCTAGGTTGGGTATGAATCTTCTTAGGAAGTTTATTTGCCAATGAAATATTGTAGCTCTTTAATATTCCTAGGGTGTTCCAATTTTTAGATGGCCTCTATTCTGCTAGGATCTATTTTGATTCCATCCATAGAGATTATGTGTCCCAACAGTTTTCCTTCTTCTAACCCGAAAAGGATTTTCTTAGGATTCAAAGAAATCCCAAATTTTCTACACTTCTCAAACATGCATCTGAGCTGCAGCAAGTGTTCCTCATCAGAATGGGAGTAGAACTTCACATCATCCAGATAAATGACTAAAAATATCCCAAGCTTGTCCACAAAAGCAATATCCATTGCTCTCTAGAAAGTGGCACCAACGTTCATCAAACCAAAAGGCATATTCACATACATGAAGGTTCCCCAAGGTGTAGTGAATGATGTTTTCTCTTGATCTTTTGGGTGGACAAGGACTTGGTTGTAGCTCGAGAAACCATCTAGTAAGAATATCCTACTAGACTCAACCACCTTTTGTAAAATGTGGTCCATTTTGGGCAAAGGGTAATTGTCTTTGAGAGAGACTTTGTTCAGATTTCTAAAATCTATGCAAAGTCTGAACTTGCCAGTTTTCTTCCTGGTAAGAACTAGTTTAGAAACCCATTTGGAAAATCTCAAGGGGACTATGATTTTCACATCATACATATTTCTTATTTCTTTCTCTATCAGGGGAAGTAACTTGGGATTTATTCTCCTAAGTTTCTGTCTGAAAGGTTTGTGTTCTTCTTTTATAGGAATCCGATGTTGTATGATACTTGTGTCATAGGATTTTAGGTCTTCATAACCCTAGGCAAAAACATCCACATATTCCTTAAAAATTTCAATGTACTTGGGTTTTTTCTCAGGGGATAGAGATTTGGAGAGTTTTATCATCTTGGGTTTTTCTTTTGTTCCTATGTTTCATTCTTCGACCTCGTTACCACTATCTTCAATTTTCGGCTTTTTGGCTACATCGTTAAAATCGAACAAGTCTTCTAGCGGAACTAGACCTATGGGTAACACATTACTTTTCAACTGTAGAATACCAGAATCTATCTCATTTTCATTCAATTTATCTGCATCTACTTTACTTTCATTGAACTCTTTGGAATCTACGTTATTTACACTACCACTTTCATAAACAACTTTATTTACAATCTTGTCTTCATTTTCTAAATCTATGTTTGTAATTCGAAATCATTCTTACATTATAGGAAGTCTTCAATTTGATCGTCATTTCCAAATACCTGCATCAGAGCCTCGTACTTAGCTACATTATTAGTGCATTGGAAATTCAGTTTGTAAAAATGATTCTCGGAATACCTTGACCTGTGATTATGCAAACAAACTCCAGCTCCATCTCCTTCTTTACTCACTGCACCATCGAAATCCATGCTCCAAAAATCTGTAGGCAGTTCCTCCCTCTCTACTGTTTCCACCCTTCTTGCCTCAATGATTTCTTTACTTTCTTTCGAATCATGTGTATCATCTTCCAGCTGAGCAATTTGTTCTTCCACATCACCATCATTTTATAGAATAAAAAATTCTAGATCAGAGTGTGCAGAGTACAATGGATAGTTATGTGGATTTTCCTGACTACTGACCATATACTTCATCAAGGTTTCTCTATACAGTCTCCTTTGTTGTCTGAATACCAGGATGGTGGCATAGGACATATCTAGCTGTAGGGTTCCTTTTAGCTTAGCCCCCCATGATCTTGACAACAACATACCATATTTTGGGGGAATATCTGCAACTACTATATCCATTACCATACTCTTTGATGGGATTTGAGCTAATGTAATGCATAAGTCTTTGATCAAGCCTATACATTTAACCTTGCTGGAATCTAAAGAATGCAAAATCTTTGTAGGGTCTACTGACCTCGAGCCCCAACTTTGCCATCATGGATTTGGGCATCAGGATGTGAGAAGCACCCTAATCCAGCATAGCATTGTGTAATATAAGATCGTGGATGTTTAGGCTGATGTAAAAAGGGGCTATGGCACAATTATAAGTTTGACCATCAACTTCAGGACCAAACAAGAGCTCTAGTCGGTCATCATAAAGATTTACTGTGTCCAAGTGATTTACTGATCCAACATTCAATGACTTAGTACTTATCTCAGGTTTGATGCTTAAATATTTAATCACCTGAGACCTGTAAGCATTCTTGTTCATCAGCTTGGATAGGGGAATGGGAATTTTAATTTAGCTAGTTCCCCTTCAAGGTTGAATACAGTGGACATTTTTCTTAAGGGATGTACTTATGGCTTATCTGTTGGAATTTTGTGGCTGAGTGCACTTGGTTGACTGATTGATGAAACTTCAGTATGATTTTCTCTTTGTGGTATTTTTGGAGTTTTTTGTGTATGAGGTCCAACCTTGTTTCTCTCAGGGACTTTTTTGGGAAGGTTTTCTTAGGCTTTCTTGGTTTCAACATCCTTCTTCAGAGAGTTCTCGTTTGTCTTACTTATCCTCAGGTTATATTTCTTGTGAACCTCCATTATAGTGTTCTCAAAAGCCTGTTGTTATGATTCCTCATCTTCCTCATTTACCTCTATTTGTGAAAGGAGTAGCATCTCCTGCTCTTCCTGGGTGAGGAAAATGGATTCATGATCATGATCATGATCACCCATTAGGTTTATATGAGTGTCGTCAAACTCCTCGATTCCCTCCTCCCCATCATCAACGTAATTCTTCTGGAGGGGATGTATGATCTGCTGATCAGGCCCCCTCTTCTCTCTTTGATCTATATGATCTCTTTGCCTGATCTGGGGTGGATTTCTTCTGAAGTTTGGGTTTCGATTTTGAGAAGCGGCTTGGTTCTCCCTAGGTGGGTTTTTGTCAGTTACAGTGATTCTCTCCATCATTTTCTCCATGGCTCTGGCTAGAGAATCTAATTTGGCGTCTGATGAGAAAATAGAAGGATCTTATTTGATAGTGACTCTCCTTTATGTTTTCCGCTTGGCCCTTCTGTCCAAAAGATTTGCTTCTACATTGGTGACACTTTTTTGCATGTCTTCCAGAGTTGCATCATTTCTCTCTCTTAGCTGATAAGACATATCTGCGTCAAATCCATCGGGGAATTTTATTAATTCCAAACCTTGTGGTGGTTTGATATCAGTTGGAATTGCATTTTACATATTGTTGAAATGAGTGCAATAATCTTGCACTATCTCTCCTTGGTTTTGTCTGATGTTCTCATATTCTGACAGGATCTGGAGAGGATTTTTCTTCACCTCCCACCTGTCAAGGAAATATCGATGACAAACAACAATGTTAGTTATTGTAGCAGAAGGCAAGGCCTTGAACCACTTTTTAACATCTCCAGTCAAACTTTGTGCAAATAGTCTCATCTGCACATCATCTTCATCCACTTCCTATAAATCAAAATAATAGTTCATTTTGTTAACATGTTGTTGTGCATTTAGGGGACCAGTACTATCAAACTGAGGGAGTCTGGTTTGATAATATTGAGGCATTTCATGTAAATGGGCAACCAACACCAATGGGGCATATCTTGCCACCATGGTTGGTGGAGGAGGCTAAACAACAACCTATGCGACATGAGAGGTAGTGACTGAAGTTGTAGAAGATGAAGGGCTGGGAGAAATGGAGTGGCCTGGTTTAGATTTAACAAAAAGTAGGGAGTTCAACTGATGGCTAAAAGTGGAGTTTGTCTAAGGATTGACCAAGATTCGCAACTAGGTTTTCAAGATTATCAATTTCGGGGTGAAAACGTTGATCAACTTCAGCTCTGGGAGAGAGTATTTCAGGGGTCCTGGGTTGAACGACGGTTTGATCTAAAACAATTTCACTGACAAAACTATCATATTTTGTCCTGAAAAGGCTTTGTTGAAAATATATATCAAACTCGAGATCTTGAAGAGGAACTAAATTCTCTGGGAGATAAGGGGACCTTAGAAGTGGACCTTGACTCCCGAAAACCACTGCATTGTTTTTCTTCCTGAATAATTTTTCGGGATTGTCTATTACTACTACAGGTTCTGGGTCTGGATAAGATCTGGTAAAAACTCTTTTGGGAGCCAGAATTATAATTTTTATTTTGTTTTTCTTTATAAAATAATATTCAACTAATTATATACAAAATTTAACAACCTCTGAAAATTATCTCTTTATATGTTTGGATTTTATGACTTGTTCAGAAATAAGGTTTTCTTTGTCTAGGGAAAAGAAATCGTAGGATTGAAAGATTGTTTAGTTCTCTAGTATGGTCACCACTATGTTAACGCTCTGTAAATTCCCATAGGTTGTCGGGGGCAGAAGAAATTTACCAGAGGTAACTTTATCCAACCACTTCGAAACTGGGATCTAGCCCTACTAGTTTGAGAGAGGGGTCTCTCTGTAAGATTTAACTTTGTTTTAGTTTTTCAAATATTAGGCTAGTTAGATTAAATGAGATTGGGTTGTTTGTTTTTGTGAGTTAGATGAAATATGGTTTACGCCTCCATTGGGATATGGGGTCTATTTTATAAAGATAGAGATCAAATAACATATATAAATATTCTTTTCACAGGGTAGGATAATGCAACTATTGGATTCTTTATAAATAAAGTGATGGATAGCAAAAAAGGCGAGATTGTTAATTAAAATAAAGAAGAAATTAATAATTTATTTATTGTAACATCAGAAGATAAACATTTAGATCTTTAAAATCTCAGAAACAGAGTAGACAAAGGTAAATTCTGCAACTTTAACTCCCTTTAAATGATCAGATCAGAAAACAAGATGACAACTAAGAAAGACAAACATTCAACAAAGAGAAAGAAAAACTTCACCAACAATTAACACGTAGGAATCCTGTGAAACATCTCTTTGTATTACTGGAAGATCTCTTGATAAAAAATACAGTGCTTACATCTTGCTAGGGCGTAAAAGATCAACCCTCAATTCTTCAAAGTTTGAAGTATTTATAACAAAAATTACAAACCACCCTGTCATTAATGATCAGAACGTGGCAAATTCTAAGTCTAACTAACTAACTAACAAGATACAAAAATTTAGGAACTGTCGATGATGTGTTGAATTCTTCATGTTGATTCTGGGGAAGGTCGTTGGTGAGTCACCCACATGAATTTAACTGATCCGCGTGCTAACTCAACTTGCACACCTCATCTCCTACTCGATCAAATTGCACAACTCTTCCCATCTTAGCTAACTGGGAATGGTGACTTTGAGTAGTCTCTGGTATATTTCATCCATTTCTATGTACTTGGAAAAATTCGATTTGACGATGAAAATATACTTGATCTCATGCTGTATGCTGAGGTCTGGCTACAAAGTTTCTAAGAATGCTTTGCCCATTATACTTCCATGTATTCCTGAAAACTTGGAACTATCTTTGGCCACCATGGTGATCTTCTGTTCGTAATCGGGAAGAGTCATCAACTTGTCATTTAGGAGCAGTAGACCAGGAAGACCTTTCTTCTGCAAAGCCTCGATCTTTCTAAAGAACCTTTGAACTCCAATGTCCATGTTCTAGACTTTCTCCTCCAACTACAACATAATTCCTCTTTTGGTCAGTACTCTATTGACTTCGAGGATGGTTTATGTCCTGTCTTCAATCTTCAGGTCTTCTAGTTCTTCTCTTTTCTTCACATTCAGGAATCTAATTATTTCATTGGCTTCAACAGGCATTTCTCCCAACTCTCCTTTTATTTTTTCAATATCCTTCCTGCTCCTTTGTACCAGTTCATTTTGCAAAAACATGATTTGCACCATAGGCCAAATTTCATTTATGGATTTGGAGATATCCATCCAAATATTATCCTTTTCTTCGGCAAGTGTCTTGCCCGCCACTGTTTGCTTTTGTAGTTGTTACAATTACTACTTGAGATTTTTTGATGTTTGTTTCTCTATGGTGTAGCTTGTCTGGTAAGAAGAATTGAACTCCTGAAGGTTCTCAACCTTCTTTTTCAGTCTGTTGATTTCCATTCCTTCTAAGTTCATATCCTCCATGGATTTTTCTAGCTCCACAATTTTTTCTAGATTTGTCAGTGGGGTGGCTGATGGCATTTCTGCTATGGTGGTCATTGTTGCAGTTGTTGTGCTAACTCCTGTGAGGGGAACTGCACTCAGTGTAATGACTTCCATAGGTGTGGCATGTTCCTTCTGCTTTACCAATCTCTCCAACTCTGCTTCCATCTCTCTTAACTGTGCATTATGCTCCATGATCAACTTGAGAATTTCCTCCTTTTCACCTTCTGTCTCAGCTATCTCCTTTTCTCGTGCATCTTCTGTAGGTGTAGTTTCATTTGTTTCCTCAGAGATGCAATGTCAGCATTATTTTTCTTGAGCATCTCCTCAACTACTTTCACATTAGAGGGAGAATACCCAATCTTAAGAACCAATTATTCTAAGGACTTAATTCTATTGTCCTTTGCAAAATATGATATCTTCTCCAATTTTAACTGAGTCTGAACGTTGTTCAGAGAAACCTATAACTCAACAAAAGAAGTAGAAGCATTTTCCAATGTAGAGAAAACCATTTCTCCCATCTGCCTGTGAAGATCAATCTGATCATTTGGGTGTACATCTCTGGTGTTGAAATCAAACATTGCCC
Organism: Picea glauca; assembly: GCA_000966675.3. Lineage (NCBI taxonomy): Eukaryota > Viridiplantae > Streptophyta > Pinopsida > Pinales > Pinaceae > Picea > Picea glauca. The sequence continues at coordinate 212,480 of JZKD02S0142318.1, read as the reverse complement.
TTTTGTAATCAGTTATTGCTTTTGGATTGGGCACTTGTGCCTATAGAAAGGCCATGTGCATTCTGCCTTTCTCTGTATCAAAAGTTGATAATAGTCTGTGCTTTTCCGTGGATGATTGATTCCAAAATTGATCATAGGTGTTGCTTGTTAGCATCTGATTCTTCTTCTTGATCATATCGTATTTCTAAAAAATACTCAATTTTGCACCTCCTTTATTCGGTTGGTCGACTAGTGAAGTGTCAGTCTGCCTCTTGGATTAATAGGTAGACATGATCTGCTGGTTGCTTGAGATAAGAGGTGAATGATCACCTTTCATAATTGTAGTGGACTAGGTTTCCTTTTCACCAGTCGTGTCAGTTGTATGACTGGCTTTTGGCCTTTTGGTGTGTACCTGGAAATCCTCAGCCAAGACTTCTGTGACTAAAGGGGAAGTGTCCTTTCTGGGTCTTTTCTCCTTTGGTACATGTGGTGTGGTTTTTTGTGAGATAATAACTAAAGGAGACTGTTGTTTTACCTCTTCCAGAGTGTTCACCTCCCACTCTGTTTGATTTACAAACTTCTCTATCTTGGGCTTGGACGTATGAACATACGGGATATTTTTATTCTTCACTCTCATCTCCGAGATGATCCCACACAGATCGTAGTTCCATAGGAAACTTGTTTCAAACTTCATTTCCCTAAAAAATTTATCTGCCTCCTCCCCGAAAGCTAGGCTATTGCAGATAAAATATCCTATATGCCCCTTAATACTCAACTAATGTTTCTTCTTAAGAGACACAAAGTGTATATCATCTGAATTTATCATTTTTCGTATATATTCTAGGGAAAATATCGTCACAGGAAAATACTTGGGCAACTTGTATGGAGCTAATTCGCACTCGTATACTCTGATTTCTTTGTGATTTTGATATAGGTACCAATCTCCCATCTTTGCGAGGTCCGAGAGGTGTAAGATTCTCTGGATCTCTTCATTTATCCTTGGCTCTGGTCTCCCACTGAGCATGCTCACCACTAGATGGTAAAACTGCTCGACGAACTGTTTGAAGTTGAACTCTGTGGAGTTCCTTCTGGGCAGCGAAGTCCAAGATGTTACTGCCCGTGGTTTTTCATCCTTGTCCATTTTCTGCATCAAGAAGGAGAACCTTTCTACTTGACAAAAGGTGAACATGTAAGCCAGTATTGAGGAATACCAGAACATGCCCTCTGAGGCGAATTTAGAAAGGTGATCATGGATTTTCTCTGGCATGAAAGTGTTGCATTCAAACTGGATGGTGGCCTTTTCCTCAGTAGATAAAATAGATAGGGACCCCGATATAGCTTCATCTACCCATTCGTCTAAATAATATCCAAGTAGACAACAAAGGGATGAAATCACTTGGTTTCCCTTTTCTGAGAACAGGGAGGAAAGATATGAGGGATTTTTCTTGGGGAGCTGAGCATCCTGTGGGAGGAAAAGCTCAAAGATCTGGGCTCTCTAAGGAAAAGACAGATTCTGGCATAACGCTGTCAGGATTTCAAGGTTGAAAGGGGAGGCAGATTCGGCTCTAGATATCTGCATCATCTGGTCAATGGCCTCTGGTGTGATAAAGAAAATAGTTTCTCTAGACGGAGAAAATATGATTCTCTGGTCAGGGAGGTAATGATATTGACATTTGAGGGAAAATTTGGAGAAATGATGGACTTGGGGAAAAAGATACAGAGGAAGACTGGACTCCCAGGGTCCAATCTCATTGCTTTGATCTAGAAATGTGTCTTTAAACCATGACTGCAATTCTACAAAATCAAATTCGCACTTGGTCTCTAAGATCAGATAATCCTTGTCGACTAATGGGATCCGGTCAAGGTCGACAGGAGGTGGGAGGAATGGATTTTCCTCGACCTCTGATTTTTTAGACTTTGGCACCATCGCTTCCAATGGTACCTACAATTGAAACAAACATGTTAGTGGTTAATGGCTATGGTTGGGTCAATGATTGGATCAGTGAGGGGAAAAGAGTTTTCTAGTGTGCGGAGAGAGTGAGCAGTGTGCGAATGGAAGAACAGGGGATAGCTTTGAGTGAATGGGTATTCATTGGGCATGGGGGATAGGTTAGCAGTTTAACGGATATGTTAGCCAGTAGTAAATGGCCAATGGATCATTTGAAGTGTGAGAAGGCAGGTGAAGGAAGGGTAATGGGTGCGACAGGGTGACGTGGGGGTTACTGATAAGAGAACGAAAAGTGTGAGGTGACTTGTGATGGGTGACCAGGTTGGATGAACTAACAGAGTTATAAGACGATACCTGTAGGGGAAAAGGTAGTGGGGGTGACGTCATGAAACGACGGCGGTATGTCAAAAGGGTGGTAAGTGGTAAGTGGTTTTTTGAGTGGAGGGGTTCTGATGCAATTGATTCATGCCACGTTAGTGTGGGGTCCTCCAGGAAAATCCACTTCATCCCGGACCCCCCCCCCACCATTAAAGGTAGAATGGTCGGGGGGGTCTAGAAACTCTTGTCATCCATTCATACGCGTGTCGTCTGTTGGACCGTAGATCTATGCGCTCTCATTAACCATCATTAAGGACCCCCCCCACCTTTAAAGGTAGAATAGTCTGGGGGGGTCTGGAAACTCATCTCAGTTGTAGATCTAGGCGCCAATAGCTCTGTCGTAGATCTATGCGCCATCTTTAATCTCCGAGCGTGATTTAATATGTGTAGCAGAACTTAGGCTTAGTGCTTTTTGCGGGTTTTGTGCATTGCTTCCCTTGATTTTGTCACCATGGGGTTAGGAAAACACCTCAAACATCATAATTATACATTTTCTTCGAACACCATACAAACTTTATTGAAAGAAAAGCTCGCTAGCCTGTGTCCTATCCTACCTACCTACACCTTTAGCCCAGATTAAACTATTGGGATAAGAAATTACTCTATCCTGGGGCTATTTGATCAAGATTGAACAGTCTGATCAAATTTATTCACTAACTAACTTATCTACTAGGATAATATTAAACAGTCTAGCCAATATTATTCACTAATCCTATAAACATCAATTCAAAAGGACCTGACCATGTTTAAACAGTATGGCTCAAGTCATTGTTGTTTCATGGGGATTTGTTCATTTTTTCTTCTATGCCCTCTTTTATTCTCTTTTCATTTTTTTCATGTTTTTTTTCTTCTTTTTCTTTTCAAATCATTTGCAGGATGAAACATTATTTGAAATCCAAAAAACATTACAAGGATAAAATTTTCAGTCACCAGTTGATTCTATAAATTATAGGGTTATAACAGGACTGAAAGAGGCTCACATGGAATTATTATAAAGAGAATCAACGATGCAACCACCAAGATGGAAACCAAGCTAATAGCATGAAAGCTACTTCAAAAATTATGCAAGGAGGAGGTCCCTCTAGGGGTTGTCACAAAAAAAACACCGTGTGCAAACAATACCATGCTTAGTTGGGTTCCATACTTACTAAACCTATTCCTAGACGATTGCAAGGACACACAAGACTTGTGAACAGAGTTCCACTACTCCTGGATAATGATCTTGATAGATTTAATTGTATAGAAGGAGAATCCCTACTCATAATTTTGTGACAAATTTGGATGCTTTCATGCAACATGGTACACACTGATGGGAAACACTTCAGACCCCGAGAGAAGAAGTGGAAATGAAAACACCTTTTCTCAGTATCTCAACGACATATAAGACAGAATAACCAACACTTGTAGGATAACTCTGGAAGTGGTCATGCAATATCAAGGGATAGAAAAATTTAGGGCTACATAGCACAACATGTGGATCCAAGCATGCAGGGATCTAGAGAAAGAATCGCTTCAACTTTGATTCTGCATTAATGCAGAGAAAGTTGAAATGGCAATGAGAGAGTGGTAGGATGACTGGAAGATCCTATTTATTACCAAGGACATTCCAAAGGGAAAATAAGTAGAATTAGAGTCATCCAAGACATATGTAGAGGGCAGCGCAGTGGCCAAGAAACCAACACAACAAGGGAAGCCTGGTCAAATGATAGTGGCACAGAGGAAGGGAAACGCTCCAAATAAGGATGTGCAGACAGGAAAAAGGAAAATTTCCCAGCACAGGAATAACAAGGAAGGGGGGAACACATCGAAATAGGAAACCCTATCAGAAGCTACTCCATAAGAGACAGGGCCACCCAAACGACCAATCATACACATAGGTGGGCCACGCAATAATGCCAAATCCTATAAACAAATCCCAAAATACACAATTACTGAGGATGATTTTGATATTGTCACAGAGAGGGTACATGATCATGCAAGTAACAAGTTTGAAGAGGCCAATTTCAGACACCCAACCCCTAAGTACCTTTTTGAGGGATGGGGCATCAAACTTTCACTTTTCTCATCACCTTGAATCACTGTAACTAGGGTCCCACTGCCTTCGGTTCAATGAGGATTTTCCAATGACTATAAATTTGTCTAGATATGTGTTATGGATTGCAATTTATGGCCCTTCAAAGTTATTTAAGATTTCATTAACTATAGTCTCTCTCTCACAGCCACGTGGCTTCCTATCACTCGACACTCCACATCATCATAGTTTACAGAGACTCTCCCAAACCGGAGTTAACATTTGTCTAGATCCTATAGACCTACTAGGTTAATTAATCATTAATATAGCGAAATCCCACTCCTTCCTAAATTGCCAAGGGTACTTAGGGTTATTAATATTAGTTAACGCCTAAGTCTTTTTACTTCGGTGAAATTTCCTCACCATGCATTTATGAACCAAGATATTTCGAATGCCAAAACTATGATGAGGGTCCCACTTAGTTAATTAATTACATTTAAATTATTCTTATAGTCTACAGGAGCGGAAGGTAAGTCTGGTCCTTCAACCCTTTCGACCTATTCAAAATACCACTCCAAACCTCCAGAATTCTGAAACCCCAAACTCCTGAAGGGTCCACACTTACACATTGTGGCGAGTTAAATGCAGAGGTAGGAACATGTAGGTTTGTGCATTTTGTCAATTAACCCCAACATTCTAGCATCCCAAGTTCCTGGAAGTCTTGAACTACCACTTCCCCAAGTATTCCACCAGCTATTAGGCCAAGAGAGCATGTTCTAGGGGGTTGACACTCACCAAATGGAAGAGATGACATATGGCCCCATCAATGGGTGACATGTGTTACATTCCAATTGGGACATAAGATTTGTAAAAATCATGGATTAAGAAAAAATGTGGCATTCTGAACATGGGTCCACTTCACCCTAGGTGACATCAGCATGCCATGTCACTCTGGAAGAATAGCCTCTAGGATCCTCTAGCCCCTCCTACCTGCAAAATCACCTAGATATCCAAAGTCTGAACTCGTGCCAACAACCTCCCAATACCCCCTTTTTCCCACGGACGAGATAGGTCCATGTAGATCCATATATCTACGGCCTTCGTTGCTTCATTTTTTTGATGTTCCTAGGTTTTTCTGTTTAGTTTCCTTTTTACTCCTAGAGTGGTCTACATCGGATTGACCATGGTCTAGATCCAATGGTCAGGGGATATCTCGAAGCATCCTTGGATCGAAGGTCCTTGTCACTTCACAACTTCGTTGTTCAGGGGTTTCACCGGTTAAACACTATTTTTCTCCTAGAGTGGTCAATGTCGAATTTACCATGACTTGGATCTAATGGTCAGGGGAGATCTCGAAGATTCCTCAGATCGACAGTCCTCATCGCTTCACAAATTTTGCGTTTGGGGGTTATGCCCATTTAACACTCTTTTTTTCTCTCGAAGTGGTCAACATCAGATTGACCATGACCTAGATCCAACGGTCAAGGGAGATCCTGAATATCCTCAGATCTTTGGCTTGTGTTACTTCACAACCAAGAAGTGGATCATGTTCTAACGATGGGGAAAATCCCATAGTCATATTTAAGGAAACCATCATATGTCGTTCAACCTCTCTATTAACCATACCAACAAGTTGCCTTCAATTTGTTTTGCATGTTGTATAGCTATAACATCCCATAGCTTCGGAATCCTGAAGTTTCGAAGCCAATATGGATTTTCTCCTTTCGTACCTAGTGAAGGGTTCCAAGGTCCTGGTCATATAAATTCCCTAACAAGTTCTGGGGATGCCCTCTCAACTCTTAGTCGTGATTTGTTTAGGGTCGTGGGAATAAGCCCTCGGTCACATAGACAAATGGTTTGAAGGAGGCATCCTCCCTCCATAGAGCTCAAATTTAGTAACCTATGAAGGTAATTTCGAGGGGTCGATAGGATTGAAGCGTTCAAGTGAATTATATCCTAAGTCTAACATTACAAAATCAATCCTTGGGAAAATTCCCTTAAGGATTTTCCAACCATCACAGAAACTGTAAACTTATTCCTAAATTCATTTGAATACTCATGTCTAAATAGTTCTCATGTTGTTAAGAAGAGGAAAATAAAAACCATTCGAATGCAGGGGTTCATAGAAGAACAATAAGAATTTCTAATATTAATCATATAATGCAAATTTTAGTCATAGACACATACATCCAAACACTCTTTTCAATTCTAGTACAAAAGGTATAAGAATACTTATCAAGAAACTAGATAGTGAAGCAATTGCTGAGAGGGGTTCCCTTTTCCACCCAACTATAGGCATAACAACTCCTATATGGATTTACCGTTGGCCACCCCCTAGCTAGATCATGATTCTCTGAGAGAGACTCTTCCTTCTATTCAACAACAACGAGGGATGGAGGCCACTCTCCTCCTCCCATAGGAACTTGGCAGATCGATTTTCTCTCCACCAAGCAAGGGAGTCTACAATGGGTGTTTCCTCAGCCACTCATCTTCTCTGCAACCCCGTTTATAAACTTGGACTGAAAACGTTTCCCAACAATTCTTGTACCTAGAACAAATTCAGATTTTGGTTCTCTTCCAAACTAGAGAGTTGCACATGCTCTCCCTCCTTAGAAAATCGTCACCAGACCCATTCCCATTGCATCCTCCTCATTTACCCACAAATTTCCCTTCTTTTATTGCCTTCCTTTGCAAGATTTTGTGGGTCCAAATACCCATTTCGTGTTTAGGTCATGAATTTTGTAGATGGGTACTATGCCCATCTCCTCATTGACTCATGAGGAGGACTTCCCAGCTACCAGCTTGACTGGTAATTTATTTTTTTGGGCCAGAGGATTGTTCTGGGTCTGAATAATTTAAATCCAGTAATGTACTCATCTATTGGGGGTCATATCAACCATTGTTGGTTCCCCTCAACATATCTCTCATGAATCATGATCTACCTTGGAAAATCCCTTCAACGGTTATGCAACACTTTCCATTTTATTTAGTAACATAAATACATACATTACCTTTTATAACAAAAACTTTCATCAATTCCAACATCCATAGATATTCAGTCTTCCCATAGTATTTTAGAAAGTTATAGTTATATTTACAAGATGGGGGAGATATGGGTATTACAATCCTCTCCCCCTTAAAGGAACATAGTCCTTGATGTTCTACCTACTGATGTGCTATGTATGTACAACAGTAAACAAAAATGGGTATGCATCTTTCATGACATCCTCCATTTCCCATGTAGCTTCATCTCGAGCTAAGTGTTTCCACTACACCTTGACCTGTGCAATGGTTATGTTTCTGAGTGGGATTTCTTTCCTGTCTATTATGCATTGTGGCTCTGGCAAGAATTATCCCTCTAGTTCCACCTAAATCACAGACCAATAAATTATATGATTAGAATCATGTACATATTTATTCGGTAACAAAACATGGAATCAATTATGTGCCTTCATTGTGGTAGGAAGTGATAGTCTATATGCTACAGGTCCCACTCTATCCAAAATTTCAAAGGGTCCACAATACCGAGGTGCCATATTAGCACAAGCTCCCATTCTCAAGGAACTTTTTTTGGGCCTAACTCGGAGATACACGTGATCCCCTACTTTGAACTCTCTGGGAGTCCTTTTTCTGTCTGCATATATTTTCTCTCCATCCTAAGCTATTTTCTTATTCTATTTTATTTGAACTACTTGTTGTTCCATTTCCTCTAGCATATCTAGGCCGAGTGTAATTTTGTCTACTGGGTTATTCTAGCTGATTGGAATATTGCATTATGTACCATAGAGGGCATCAAAAGGTCTCATCTTCAATGACTCGTGATAACCATTTTTATAATAAAAATCTACCAGTGGTAGGTAGTCTTACCATTTCTTGGGCTGATGCATTACATGCATCCTTAACATGTCCTTTAACACTTGGTTTACCCTTTCTTTCTTCCCATCAGTTTGAGCATGATAGGATGTACTAAATAGCAATTTAGTTTCAAAACCAACAAACAGAGATTTCCAAAAGTTTGAAGTAAATTTTGTATCTCTGTCGGATATGATTTTCTTAGGCATGCCATGCAGTCTAAATATTTCTTTCATGAAAATACTAGCAATATCTATTTCCATGCAATTTTATTTGATGGGAATAAAGTGAGAAGCCTTGCTCAGTTTGTCCACAACTACGATAATGGCATCATTTTGTTTGGTTGATTTTGGTAACCCTATGATGAAATCCATGGAGATGGTTTCCCATTTCCATTATGGATTGGTAGGGGTTGCAACAACCCTACTGGATGTTGGTGTTCTACCTTAACCTATTGACATTCTAGAAATTTAATTAAGTAATCAGCTATGTCCTTTTTCAGCTTGGGCCAATAAAATTGTTTCCTAGTGGTTGTGATCATATTTTGATAACCAAGATGACCAATATATGGTCTTTTATGGCGTTCATCCATTATGTACCTCTTCAAGTCATCATAATTTGGAATATACAAATTACCTTTGTAAGTTATCGAGCCATCATTCAACATTTCATATCCTTGATACTTCATCTCTGTGGGCTCTTTCTCTAGGTATGATTCCATAGTCTTTAAAAATGCATCTATTTCTTGTGCACTTTTGACTCTCTCCTTAAATTTTGTTTCACAGGTGCTTACAGCTTCCAAGTGAATCACTTTCATACTTATACTAATGGAATCAACCACCCTATTTTATTTTCCTTTAATATGTTTGATTTCAAAATCAAACTCACAAAGGAGAGTCATCCACCTATCTTGTCTAGCATTGAGTTTTGGTTGATCAAACAAATATCTCAACCCACTATGGTCTGTCATAAGAAAAACTATTCTACCTAGGAGGTAATGCCTCCACATTTTTAATGTTGGTTGTGGAGCCTAATTATCTTCCTGATTCAGAGGTCCTTGCTTTCAGCCGTGTTTATACCCCATGAAGTATTTACACCCCAGAAGTATGTACACTCTTCCACGCGGGGG
>JZKD02S0142318.1:136419-161976 GCA_000966675.3 Picea glauca | reverse complement strand
CATAATTAGATACTCTGCAAATTACTATCCACGGGGAAACTGAGTGGCAGAATCAACTAATAAGAACCTAGTAAGGATATTGAAGAAAAAATTTGCAGACAACCAAAGGAATTCAGATAATCCACTCCATAATGCTCTACGGGCCGATAGGGTCACACCAAAGGAAGCTATAGGAAATTCCCTTTACTTTCTGGTTTACGGGAAGGAAGCCATTCTCCCAAATGGGCTTTATCTTCCATCTCTTCAACTAACCCAAGATTCCAGAGGGGAGCCTTCATCGGTCATACAACAAAGAATTGACACTCTACTCATGCTATAAGAAGAAAGGGAAAAGGCTAAGTCAAAATTCATATCCCACCAACAAATAGTAAAAATATTGTTTGATAAGAATAAAGCTAAAGAGAAGAATTTTGAAGTAGGAGACTTAGTGTTGTGGGTGGGAAATCCCTCCTACGGACTAGCACTAAGGATTTTATCATGCATGCATAAAATGACCATTTAAAGGCCTCTACTTTTTTCTATTCTCCCAACACAAAACCCCACATTCATGCAATACAAAGGTGCAAACAAGATTAGGTAACTCTACCTTAAATCCTTCGTTTGATGTCGATCCCTTCGCTTTTACTCGCTCCTTGACTACAAGCCTCCTCCCAAAGCTGACCTGCATTCACACATGGACAAACATAGAGCTGCAAACATGCATTTCATATACTAATTGTTGGTTTAGATGTGACAATATCATAAAATAAATACACAATTTGAACACATGATATGGTGGGACGAAAAAAGTATTCCTTTTTGTATTAATATTCACAAGAGTAAACTTTAAAATATGTGGTTAGCACTTCTCCTCGAATCTAGTCCTAGGCTCCTCTTCAACTATGCTCCAACTGCTTATGTATATGCTTCTCTCCACACAATAGTTGCAAAAGGTTGAGGCTAGGGGAATGTTAATTTGGGTAGAGTTTCTTTACTATGATTTTCCTCTTTTCAAATGAGACCCCTACCCCTTATTTTATAGGCTAGAAGGAGCTAGGTATTTATTCGAGTGACTGGCCATGCATGGTCGAAAGGTTTAGTTAACTTACCCAAAACTATGTGTTCCATCAACAAATTTCCATTTTTCGTGCTTTTGTAGGTACATGCGGGCTGTAATGGGCTAGCTAGCATGTACACGTGGGTTGTAGTGGGTCAGCTAGAGTGTACACGTGGGCTATAGTGGGTCAGCTAGCGTGTGCCTTTAAAAAAAGAGTTTTTAAGAAGAGATGTTTAGTAGTGGCTTGGAAAAGAAGGAAAATGAGATGGTTTGATGCCAAGTAAGCATGTCTAGTGTAAATTAGGGTTATAACAGATGCCCCCTAATGTGTGAGGTCATAAGAGCATCTGATGGCCGAAATACATTGTCAATATTTATCAGCGTACCAAACCAGTGAGCCTAGGGACCAGAATGCGGGAGGTGCCATCTACAAAATAACAATTGTCTCACCAAGGTGAGCATATCCATGCTCGAAATGAAATAAAATCATGGATACCAATCAAATACATTGTATATCCATGTCATATAACTATATAAAGTGTAGCCATGAGAAATACACAGCGGATCTACATCTTAAAATAAAAAACATATACATGTATAGTATCCATATTCTAGAAGCTGATAAGGCCTGATGGCTGGAAATGAGGTCTTTAGAGCTCAAGCATCAACTTCAAAATATTCAAAACTCGAGTAGGAGTGTAATATGAGTGTACTACTTCACTACCCATAGGTCTTCGACGGCTCATTGGGCATGGACTAGAGGATCTTGATGATCAGACTGAAGGCTTCATTGATTTCAAACAAAGACTTGATTGGACTTTTGGGATGGACGAGCATGAGGGAAAGAGACAGACTGCAGAGGGGCCGACTCAGGCTTGGTAAAAACTTTCCTTAGACAATAGCACGACAAATGCTGAGACTCAAGGAGCATGGCATTGACATAAGTTCACGATGCAGGAGGCAACGCAAACTCTCCATATGTTTGGAATAATAACCAAACGGAGGAGGACATGGCTCTATGTAGCGAGAAAAGATTCCTAAGTTCATATTAAATCCTAGGGCTTGACGAACAAACAAAAGGATGTGCTTTGTCCAAGGGTGACTCATTGTGCTTCCAATAAAAAGAAAATACTTTTCCCTTCCTCATTTTTGTGTATATTTGATTTTTTTTTGTCTTTTTCAATAATTTTGGAAAGCTTGAAAAAGAATAAAAGAATGCTATGTTACAAAGGAGGATCGAGTGTCATAAACATACTAGTTCCAAGCGCACGGAACACATGGATGCTCAGGGCAAAAGGTCATATGCAGGAAAAGAACACTCGAAAAAAATCCTCCAGGGGCCAAAGGTGTCAAGATGTAGAGGCAAAGTGCTACCGGGCTTGCGTATAAGACATGCTACAGATGGTTCAATTGAGAGAAATAGGGAGCCAACATTAGGCCAAATACACAGGTATGCAAACGCGGTTAACAAAACACACAATGGTAACTTCCTCTGATGTAATTTTAACGATCCCAGAGAAGGTAAGATCGGTGGTTTTTCATATTTAGAGAGTCTGAAAAAACGTAAAAGGAGACTCTGTTGGGGTACCTTTTTCGAAGATATTCTAGTCGGCTTGAAAAAGGGGTAAACTAGCACCGACCAAACATCTATTCAAAACCCTTTGAACGAGTGTGATAGAGACAAGATCACTCGACGATTTTTTCATTTTTAAGGAGTCTGAAAAAATCTTAACTATGGACTCCGTCGGGAATTTTCTTCTGGACCATTTTAACGAGTTTGAAAGAATAAGGTCACTCGACGATCTTTTCAATTTTAGGGAGTCTGAAAAGAGCTTAACTATGGACTCTGTGGGGGTTCCTTTTTTGTAAATTTACTCCCTCAGGCCCGAAAAAGGGTTAAACTTATACCTGAGAATACTCTTCTAGAGAACCGAGGATCCTATAGTATACCTTTGTTCGTACAGTTAACCATCCAGACTGAAAAAGGGGTAAACTACCGTCGGACATACGTGACTTCAAATTTCAGTTTAGCAAGCGTGAAGGTCAATGAGATCCCTTGGCAATATTTTCACGTTTAGAGGGTCTAAAAAGAGATTAAAAGAAGACCCGTTAAGTTTTGGGAGTCCCAAGGGTGAGGTCAAGAGTGATAAGAAATCATGCAAATGAGGGTCAAAACTTGTAATCAGGAAAAACTAGTTAGGACTCCCGGGCCTATAGTCATTAGTGACAACATGGACACCAAAATGCAACCAGGATATACCTAGGGTATCCATGTTAAGGTAGGCTCTACCACTAAATTATGACACTCCTAAAGAAACAATGATGGTTCTGTGTCGCAACTCGATGGGATCAATCCTATGGCAAAGAAGAATCTCATGATAATCCAAAGAAAACTCCCAAACCATACTAAATGATTTTCAGTTTAGAAAAAATGACAGAAAGGTCAAAAAATTGACAAAAAGAGGCCAAAAAGTCTATAAATAGAATCTGGAAACTCATTATCACCATTGCTAATTGAGAAATTGACTAAAATCCAAAACTACCCCTTTGTGTAAAGAGTTGATTCCGAGAGCTTCAGTGGACGAAATGACCATCCGCTTGGACCAAGTAAGTACTCACTACCCCCTCTTGCAATTAAATTCTTTCTTTATGCATTTAAATTCATTTTTGGGGGGTCATTGACCTTTAAAAGGTTGGCCCTACGTCCATGTGGGTTGTCTTATGATAGCCTGAGTGTACACGTGGGCTGCCTTATGAAATCCACAGTGTACACACTATTGTGAGCACTACAACCCACGTGGACCTTCCATTTAGTGTAAAAAATAAAAAAAAACAAGAGTTAACCCTCCTAAACTTTGTCTATTTGCAGGATGTATGTTCACTAGAGGGAAAGAGAGCATGAGGATATTGATGTGTTGGTCGATGAGGACCTTGATGCTCTTGCTTCATTGTTGCAGTGTGGTTTGTTAAATTGTTTTCATTGTCCTTTCATGCGAGCACAACCTAGGCTACTGAACGCCTTGGTGGATTATTGGCATCCTGAAGCAGAGGCCTTTATGCTAGAGGGGCAGTCGTTGGCTCCAACAATAGAGGATATATACTTTCTGACTGGCTTCTCAAGGAGAGGGGAACCCGTCAATTTTCATACCTTTCCCTATGGGCCTCAGAACATATAGGAGTTGATTGGACTCCATTATGAAGCCAATACTGACAGAACGAGCTCGCAAGTGCCGATAAGCAAGATCTAAAACTTATCACTAAAAGTGATAGTGTTTCTCATTGGGCGGATTACAAGGTCTACACCTTTGCATCAGGCTTCTCATGCGCACACAAATTGTGTATTTCAGTGCTTAAATGCACAAATATTTGATTGGAGCACCACCTTATTGGATTGTATGAAGAGGCGATTAACATAGTGTCGAATGAAGAATCAAAGGAACTTTGGGTTTGGGATTATTCTTTGCACTTTCTTCTTCTTCGAGAGTGCCCAGTTTCAGTCCTAGAGAGACTATACGAGGGCACGAGGCCTCTCACCCTGCACTATGCAGATGGGTGGCGTTGTTGCCGCGAAAGGGGGGAGGGAGGACCATTGAGGCCTTCGATAACAAGTTCTTTTCTTGGTGGGTGCGACAAATTCTGGTCATACAAAACTGCCCCTATGCTGGGATTGACTTCTCTAGAGATCCTAAGATATCGGTACCTCCTGGAGAGCAGTGAGGAGAGATGGGTAAGTTTTCTTTGCTTTTTGTTTTTGTTAAATATATGTAGTTTTTATGTTGTTTTTTTATATATATCATTTTGTTTTATATACACCATAGTATTTGACAGATCTGTGTCTGTTATGTACATATGTGGGGCCAGTGCGACTAGTGGAATATGCGAGGAACAGGTGACATCCTCGACCAAAGGTCGCCCCAACCATAGTTGGTGGACCAACAACAGTAGGAGGACCTCCAGCCGATGAGGCTGAGAGAGTTTTGAGATGAGTAGAGTGAAACTTTACCTCACTCACTCGCACAGTCCCCATGGTAGAGATCGAGGATCTGTCACAGTCTATGCAACCTCATGTAGTGGGGTCACCACAGATGTGGGTCTGAATTTTTCGGTGTTTGGAAAACGTAGTTGACCATTACAACAAGGCCAACAAGCCCCGTCCTTAGTTAGGATGGACTTTTCATGTGCCAAAGGCACTGTTTGTATATTTTTGAGGGCATAAGCCCCATGACTCGTTACTAGACGTATTTTTGAGGCACTTGCTCCCACGCCTGTACTCTGATATTTTTGATATTATATATGGATTTTTATGTCTTATGGATTACATTTTCTTCTTCTTCTTTTTAAATGTATTTACATGTGCATGTGTGTGTCTTTCTTATATGTGTGTGAGATGCCAATCTAAAATTTGATTAGCTAGAGTATCTATGACTTGATTTAATCTCCTAGGAACATGAAAATATGTAATATAATCAAAGCTTCATTCTAAGAGACGTACCCTAAGGAACCATCGGTGTAAAGTAGGATCATGAACATGGTAGACTCTATTTAGCTGAGACACAACCAGCTGAACATCTAAATAGACCCGGAGGTGAGAGATACCAAGTGACAAATCATCATGAAGCAACTCAGTAACTACATTGTATTCAACGACATTGTTTGTGGTGTCGCCTAAACATATACCTCCTGAAGATAGTAACTGGCCCTGAGGTGTAAAAATTACCCAAGCTGCGGAGGCAAGCCTCCAATTGTTCCGTATAGAGTCGTCTGTGAATCCAACGAACACCTCTGATTCACATGACATATTCCACAGTGAAAAAAGATAACATAAAAAATGACACACCCATAAAACCAAAAGAAAACAAAAAGTAATAGTACAAAGACTATACATATGTTACAAAACGCTACCCAAGGTGACCTACCTATGAGTAATACTTCTTGAGGTAGAGCCCATTTCTAGGTTCTGCCAAATCATTTCCCTCAAAGTCTACTAGATGATAAGTGCCCTTTTTTAGAACCTCTTTTATGATGAAAGGTCCCAACCACATGGGTTTGAACTTGCCTACCCCTAGGGGGTCCTTCTCTTGGTCATAGACCAGGACAAGGTCACCTTCCGAGAAAATCTGAGGATGAACGAACCGATCATATTGCCACTTGATTTTTTGTTTGTGAGATTCCTTAGCTAAGGCTGCATCACAACACTACTCATTGAGATTCTTGAGATATAATAAACGCTCTTCAAGCAGTGAAGTGTCTGGCAATAACTGTACTACCAACTTTAAAGATGGGATCTGGAATTCTATGGGAAAGACTGATTCTAGCCCATAAACGAGTTGAAAAGGTGAGAAATTGGTTACAGTCTTAACAGATGTTCAGTAGGCCCATAATGCCGAGTATAACATCAAATGCCAATTTGACTTGGCCGAATTGATCGTTTGTTGTAGGATGGTCTTAAGAGATTTATTGACAACTTCCACCTGACCATTCTCTTGAGGGTGGTAGGGTGATGAATGTTCTTGCCTCAACCCAAGATTTAATGTTAAATCGGTCATCATTGTGTTCTAAAATTGACTTCCATGGTCAATGACAATCTCTCTTGGGACGCCAAACCGTGCTATAATCTGGTTAAACAAAAAAAGGGCGGCAATCTCACCATCATCTTTGAATGTTGGCATAACTTCAACCCACTTTGTGAAGTATTCTACTGCTACGATGATATAACAATTCCCCCTTGCTGAAGTAGGGTTGTAGGTAGTGTAATCAATCCCCCACTTGGTGAAGGGGCCAACAGTGATGACGGGAAACATGGGAGTAGGATGTGCCCTCATCTTTCGTGAGAAGATTTGACACGGGTGGCACTTCTTGGTTGATGTGATACAATCTTTGATTAGTGTTGGCTAGAAGTAAACGACTCGTAAAATCATTTGGGTTGTTTCCAACCCAGACAAATGACCACCACATGCTCTAGTATGGCAATCGTTAAGCACGATTTTTGCTTCTTCATAAGTGAGGCACCGACGAAGGATGCAATCTACACCTTGACGATACAAAGTATCTTCGAGTATGATAGAGTTCTTGGCCTGATGATGTATACGGTGACGCTCATCATGAGAATAAGAGGTGGGGAACTTCAAAGTATGGAGATATACAATTATATCTCCATACCAAGGGTCTGAAGATGCTATCAAAAACATGTCTCCTTGAATAGGAGACTCTTCGGGCATAACACCACCTGACTCGATCGGAAGTTCTGAGATGAGTTCCACAAAGACCAGTGACTTTTTGGATTTTTCCGAAATGAAATCTAAGTCAAATTCTTGGAGGAAAACTATGCATCTACTTCTCTTTCCGCCGATTACCCATTGTGTCAACACATGTTGAAACGGATTCACAACAACAATGACGGTGGTCTTGCAAAACAAAATATAATGACGGAACAGTTGGACAGCATGGACTGCTGCCAACGCAATCTTTTCGATGTGAAAATAATTGAGTTCCGGTCCAACTAGGCCTCGGCTCACGTAATAAATCACATATTCTGAGAAAAAATCATCCTCCTGAACTAATACCATGCCGATGGTCGACTCTACGATAGCCAAGTACAATAAGAAATATTTTTTATAATTGGGTGGTCAAAGAAGAGGGGTAGTCGTGAGGGCACGTTTCAATGCTTTGAAGGAGCATTGAGCGGCTTCGTCCCAATGAAAAGGAACGTCTTTATTTAGTAAACGCATAATGCCCTTTGTGATCTCGGCATAATTCGTGATGAAATGCCACAAAAAGTTTGTTTTTCCCTGTAAACTATGAAGTTGAAGGATTTTACGTGGGGGAGGCAACTAAACTATTGCCTCAACCTTGAGAGGATCTACCATGATTCCTGTTGTTGAAACTATAAAACCTAGAAGACGGCCTGACGTCACGCAAAAATTGCATTTGTTGGGATTCAAGCGAATCCGGAAGTAGTGACATCGCTCAAAGATAAGTCAGAGGTGTGTGGGATGATCAGTTCTCTTACGATATTGTGATGCTAAATCATCTAGGTAGGCCTCGATGATATGTTTGAGATCATGGAAAGAAAAATACATGGCCCATTGAAAGGTAGCTCCAACATTTTTCAAACCAAAAGGCATCTTATGATACACGAATGTACCCCATGGACAAATTAATGTTGTTTTATGTTGGTCTTCGTGTTTGATTTGTATTTGATTATATCCCAAAAAACCATCCATGAAAGAAAATTCCTCGCAACCTGCGCATTCATCGACTATCTGGTCAATAAGTGGTGTGGGGAAATTATCTTTTGGACAGGCTTTGTTCAAATCATGGAAGTCTATACATACGCGAATCGTACCCTATTTTTTATCAACCGGCATGGGGTTTGACACCCATTGGGTCAAATGTACAGGGTAGATAAAACCTGCCTTGAGTAGTTTCTCTACTTCAACCTTAATAGTTGCTGCTTTCTTAGGATTAACCGGACGAAGCTTCTATCGAACCGACTTAGCATCAGGATAAGTCATGATTTTGTGTTCAACAATTTTTGGATCGATGCCCAACATTTCCTCATAAGACCAAGAAAAAAGGTTGCGGAATTCCTTAAATAAATCCGTGTAGATTTGAATCTCTTCGAGGGAGCAGTTAGCTCCGACGAAAACATTCTCCATGACGCCAGGGGTTCTGGAGATGTTAATAGGTATAGTTTCGAAAATGTTTTTCATATTACCCTCGACATAAAAAGCATGCGTAGCCAAGGGATTGATAGGACAAGACCTATATCCAGTCATAATCAAAGTGAATTCCCCTGCTTCAATTCTGCTTAACGCTGGGAGGAAGTAAGATCTTTGATAGAGATAGTCCCAGGGTTTGTCTAGACTAGTCATTGCTTCAATGATTGCTTTGTCTGAGGGCAATACATTCCAGACAATCTGTATCAGCAAGGGAACCTTGAGCCCAAATAGGCTCTAGAATCGGATCTAACTCTTGTGCGGGAGTTGGATCAGGGTCGATGGCTGCTTGTTTGACAAAATAGTATGCCACTTCTTCCACGGACAAGGGCATGGACATACCACGGTGCCCTGTCCCTTCCATCGCGGCTGATGGCGAAGGAAGAATCCACATATCGTTGAAGTAATTCATGTGAAATGACGAAACTTGGAAAATATCAACCTTATGGTGGTCATATATGAACTTCACAGTGCCTTGAGTAGGTGGGTAATAGAAAGTACCCATCAAAGGTGGGCACAAACCAACCCCTATGTTGACGATGTTGGGTTGAGGGTTATCAATCATTGGGACCGCGGATGCCCCCAATGAAGGGTCAGGACAGGAGAAAGACAACTGATCAATGGTCATGATCCAACCCTCGGGTGGAAACAATAAGACACAGAAAACTGTAGTGAATACTACTTGCGTAGCATAGGTCCAACTCCTCCCTAACAAGATATTGTAGTCGAGAGATGCATCGACCACTTCAACCTCGACACACATGGTTTTCCCTGCTAACTGCACGGGAAAAGAGGGGATAATTCCATGTGGTCGGAATGAACGATCGTTGAAAGAGATAAGAAGAGTAGGTGACGGAGACAAAGCAGGCTGGCCAATGACCTTCAAACACGCCAAAGACATTACACATGTTGACGTGCCCTCATCAACCACCATGTGAAAAATGTTTCGAGTAAAAATTTTCGTGGTGTAAGCCACTACTATCTGGAATGCTACGTGGTACGAGAGACAAGGTTTTAAGCTGGTTATATCAAGCATGATAGTACCCGGATTACAAGTCTCGATGGATCCTAAAGTGGCTAACAAAGCCTTTCTCTGGGAAGGGAAGCTTTGGAGGACTTACGTTCTGGGTAGTTCTGGGTGGCCCTTACGTTTGGGTTGTGAGAAGATTTCTTAAATGCACCTTTTGGGATGCATGTCATGGTTTCGCCCAACGTCTTCTCAATCTGAAGAGGGAGAGATGGGGTTTCATCTTCTTTACCTTTCTTAGAGGTGCTTGTCTTGATGTAATCATGTTCTCTAGTCGATATATAGGCATCACCTTTCATCATATACACATTCGCAGATGCAGGATTGTTTGAAGATAGAGGGGGTCCTTGACTGCCCCCTTCTGCGCTTGTAGAGGCTTGAGTTCGATTTTGAACATGTTGAAATGGGTTTGTTAACATAGTAGGTTACTGTTGTAACAATAAATTTTGGGCCTCTGCAAGCCGAGGGCACTGGTGAGTCAAGTGGTCTTCCACGCACAGATTACACAGATACTTCGACTTCCTTTTTTCGGTGTTTCCCTCGCCAACATTATTAGTGGGTTTCTTATCCCCCTTTCCCTTCTTACGTTGTTTCTTCTTTCCATCAAGTTGTTAGGTGGCCTTCGGATTTTTCGATTACACACTGTGTACATCCGACATTTGGGTAGGGGGAGCAGCCAAAACAATAGTCTAGCTGACCGTTGTATGTTGTATAGAAAATTGTTGCAATTGTTTCATCAATTGTTCAGCAGGCTTTATTTGTGTTGAACCAACAATACCATTGACATATGGTCCATCTCTCTATCTGGTTTTATCAAGTATTGATCGCGGCACATCTAGAAATATTTCATACAGTAGACCAGACTGAGAATAAATTATCTCAAGATGTTGAGATCGCATGATTGCATCGTCTTCGGAAAACACTCCCGACATTGCGATGTCTTTGGATAACTGTGGGACCAAAGACTTAAGGAACCACTCAAGAAGGAATGTTGGTGGGACTGGCACCTTAATCAAACTCTTCTGGCATCTCCATTCTCGGATGTGATCAGAGATATGGTCCACTTTTTTCTGTTCGAAATTGGCTAGCAATTATGTGCCAGCGTCGTATCTCACAGGTAATTGGAAATGGTTTAGGAAATCCATTTCCATTTCACTGAAGGAAGTGTATCTTGAGAGGTTGATCTCAATGTACCATTTCACAGCACTCCCAATGAGAGTACGTTGAAACAATCGCAACTGTATAGAGTCGTCTTTCAACGAATTAGACGAGCACCAAAGGTGAAAAGTAGTCACATGATCCCCTAGATCTTCTTTAGGTTTGGCTTCGAACTTTGGTATGTCCAAAGGAAACTTCGTCGGCATAGGGGGATAACGTAGATCATGACAGATAGGATCATTCAACAACCTTGTTAAGTCTGGCAAATGAAAGGTTTCCAGGAAAGGTATTTTGGGTTGTTGGTGATAACCATGGAAAAAGGGGCCTGGAGTTTGACTAGCACCAGGTTTCCAGGAAAAGTTGGGTTGTTGGCCCAGGTTTTGGTAAAAACCATGGCCATGACCAGCATATGAATTATGCATTTGAGGAGACATCATCGACTAATTCCTGAAATAGGACATAGATGGTTGGGCATGCAATACATTCATAGGACTTTGGGAAGGGTTGCCCCATGCCAACCCCATGCGCATGGGTACTACACCTTTCTCGGGGTTTCATTGGATGTGAAAAGAGTTGCTCCCGATCGACATTCCTGACGAGGGAACTGATCCCTGCCAAAAATTCCAAGGTCCTGATGCAGAAGAAGTTCTTGGGTTTGCCCCCTATGCAGGAATAGTACCCTACATAGGATTAGGTTGTCTGTAACCGAGGTTTCCCCCAGTTGGGAAAGTAGTTGACAAGAAAGCATTGTTACCAAATGCATCGAACAAAGAAAATGGTGTTGAACCTACTAGCATATTATGAGAAGGTGGTCCTTGACTCCCTGCTCCAAATGAATTATGGTTTGTGTTCGACCCGAAGGAATTCTAGTGGGCACCACCGAGCGAAGGGGACAAATGAGGTATATGACCTCCTCCATAAGGGAAAGCATTAACGGGAGTTGAAGTTCCCCCCATGGGTCCTTGCAAAGGAGCGTTAGAGATCCCTGTCCCCAGACCTAAAGTCTGTAAAGTGGAGTAGGAAAGTACAGGGCTTGTACCTAAGCTAGGCATCCCGCATGAGAACAGAGGGCCTGTCACAGTCTATGTGAAAGGAGCAGTGGCCACCACCAAAGATGGGATTGGACCACTGATCGAGGTAGAGGTAGTCGAGACCATGGTGGCTCAGACCAAAGACGGCGTGTTAGGAGGTAGAACACCCCCTATGGTGATAGTCATAGAGGGAATAGAAGAATTCTCGGAAGAAGTGGCAGTGTTTGTTTTCATTGTTGCGTGTGACACTGTCTCGTGCTTGTAAGGATAAATCTGTATGATGATGGGCACTGAAAGATCATTGATTGAAGTTTTGGATGGAACAAGATCTTCCACTCTAAGGTATGAACTGGTTGGTTCCTCTAGATGTTGGTCGGGCACAGTTTCCTATGACCTGGTCGCTTCAAAATACCCTTGTTGGTATATCTTTCGCCTTAGCGGTGGCGAGGGTGGCTCTAGTGTAACTGGTGGCAGGCCAAGAAGCCTTCATGACCGACGGAGCTCATGATCCTCAACTGTGTAAGAAGATCAAAGACACACTAAGGCTTTCTATTCATTCAAAAACAACACACACTAGAAAAAGTCCCTACGAGATAAAAAAAGCAATGACTAAACTATTTGGAAGAACATTTACAACAACCAACACTAGAGAAACTTACCACTGCAAGTGAAAATCGAATACGGAAGCACCCTTTGGGTATACTCTGTAAAGTGTGGCCTGCTTTCTATCCTCGGTACCGCGGTATACCCCCGCAGTCACCTGTGTAAATCCCTAAAATAATGGCAACTAGGTTTCTAGCATGTGAACAGTCACCAGGCGAGTACAGTCAATAGTCGGGTGGACCGCAATGAGCAGGGTATCAAGCCTGAAACCTGTCAAGGGTATCGAAATAAAGTGGTATGGAATACAACTGAGGACCTCGAACGGATTTGAGACCCACGAAGCTCCGTGGCAAATGCAATCGATGGAATCCCAAAACAACCCCTTTATATGCATTCCCCACTACGCTTAGTCTGTCTTTGGAGGGGTTATCTCCACTACCTTTCCGCACGTGACCTCGTGTTTAGCCCCTGTGTTAGAGGGGGTCCTAGATAACTTTCACGATACTGGACTTTTAACACTCCCTAGCACAGACTCTTATGTATGTTTTTGCAGCCTAGACCACTTGATGGACCTTACAAACATAAAGTCTAGTTGATTTTAATTAATCGTTAATTTTTTATGGCTTGTCTTAAGTCAAAGGTTATGAAAGTGAAACTAGTGATGTTTTGAGAGATGAAAGAAAAGATAAACAGAAAGATGGAAACAAAAAAACTTCTTCTTGACAAACTTTTTAATCAACTTTTCAAACTAATTATTTTTTCTAAGATCTTTGAAGAACAAACTCAAAACAGGATTTTGCTCGACTACGAGTTACTTATTGTCGTAAGTAAACAACCAATAACTTATGAAAGAAAAAATTTTCCTGGTTATCTATGCAAACCAACAACTACTTAACCAAACCAAGAAATAAACGAGTTTTCTTCTTTTTAATGTTCGCAAAGAAAAAAGGAAAAATGACGACAAGTAAAGACCAAGAAAACTTCTGGCCTAAGCGTAGATCGCAAAGAGTTACTAATAATAACACACAAACTAATTAAAGTAGACTCTCAGGCTTGTCTAAAAACCATATGAAAAAAAAAAAATTAGGAAAACTTTTTACTGAAAAGGAAAGCTATTTCTGTGAGCAGACCTAAGTTGTCGACTGCTATGTTAAAGACCAAGATTAAATCAAGGCAATCCCTAAGAGGTATAACTCTTGATAAGGAAGAGGATGACTGCCTCTCCTTAAACAAAAAAATTCTCAACAGGCACGTTGCTGACAAATCAACAGCCAGTGTGTGCACGCGAGATGTGTAAGGTCAGAGCGCATGTACATGCATGCAGGCCTTGTATAGGCCGCGTGTACCTTTGCAATTCTTCAAAAATGAAAAAACAAGCAATCAAAAACTAGCAGAGACTACTAGTATTGAGAACCAGAGTCCCTTGAAGACTCAAAAACTTACTTTAACAGAAAAGAAAAAGCAATTCAAGAAAAAATTCATAGAACACAAACAATCTGAGATGGTACCTAAGATACAAACCACAAAACATAGACCAGAATGAGATCCAGAAAACCCCTAAGAAGGATCACTTTTGACAGGGGAGAGGATGACTGCCTCTCTAAAAAAAAAAAAATCTGAACTTAGACACGTGACTGACGCTTCATCAGCTAGTGTGTGCACGCAGGCTGTGTGAAGGTAGGGCGTTGGTACACACATGCAGGCCTTATACAGGCTGCGTGTACCTCTGTGACTTCTATAAAATAAAAAGTAGCCAAGCAAAGAAAGCAGGGAATATTGGTATGGAAGACCAAAATCCCTACTAGCTCAGACTCTTGCAGAAACTCAGAAAAAAGGTGATGAAACCAATTTAAAACTACCAAAAAAGTATCCCCAGAAAACCGAAAGATCCTTAGTATGGTCGCCAATTTTGTTGTGGGTGGGAAATCTCTCCTACGGACTAGCACTAAAGGTTTTATCATGCATGCATAAAATGACCATTTAAAGGCCTCTACTTTTTTCTATTCTCCCAACACAAAACCCCACATTCATGCAATACAAAGGTGCAAACAAGATTAGGTAACTCTACCTTAAATCCTTCGTTTGATGTCAGTCCCTTCGCTTTCACTCGCTCTTTGACTGCAAGCCTCCTCCCAAAGCTGACCTGCATTCACACATGAACAAACAGAGAGCTGCAAGCATGCATTTCATATACTAATTGTTGGGTTAGATGTGACAATATCATAAAATAAATACACAATTTGAACACATGATATGGTGGGACGAAAAAATTATTCATTTTTGTATTAATCTTCATAAGAGTAAACTTTACAATATGTGGTCAACACTGCTCCTCGAATCTAGTCTTGGGATCCTCTTCAACTGTGCTCCAACTGCTTTTGTATATGCTTCTCTTCACACAATAGTTACAAAAGGTTGAGGCTAGGGGAATGTTAATTCGAGTAGAATTTCTTTAATATGATTTTCCTCTTTTCAAATGGGACCCCTACCACCTCGTTTATAGGCTAGAAGGAGATAGGTATTTAGTCGAGTGAATGGCCATGCATGGTCAAAAGGTTTAGTTAAATTACCCAAAACTGTGTGTTCCTTCAACAACTTTCCATTTTTCGTGCTTTTGTAGGTACACGCGGGATGTAATGGGTCAGCTAGCATGTACATGCAGGCTATAGTGGGTCAGCTAGAGTGTACATGTGGGTTGTAGTGGGTCAGCTAGTGTGTGCCTTTAAAAAAGGTGTTTTTAAGAAGAGATGTTCAGTAGTGGCTTGGAAAAGAATGAAAATGAGATGGCCTGATGCCAAGTAAGCATGTCTGGTGCAAATTAGGGTTATAACACTTAGTCCTAAAATGGGATAGAGAAAATGAGCCAAACGGGAATCATTCTAAGTTTCAGAATATGTGGCTTGGACCTTTCTAGGTGGTTGAGAAGATTGGGGTAGGCACTTATCGGTTGCAGAATCTAAGGGGGGAACCTGACGCCCTCCCAGTAAATGGCCATGCCCTAAAACAATATTTCCATTAATAATAATAATAATAATAAACTGAGTTTTTATTTTTTGTGCACGTATTTCATGATTTGTTTCAGCTAGGTTGACTGTGAATTACTTTTATTTTTTATTTTTTGTTTTTTTTATTTCCACACTTTTGAAGGTTGTGTTTAGAAAGACAATGGTTGACCTCAAATCATGCGACATAGCGAACTCTATTCCTAAATCATTGCTCACATACAACACAAGAAGCGTTGAGGAAGCTACGGTTACTTTGAAGAGTCCTCTATCTAACTCGTGCAGATGAACAACTCTGGAGAAATGCAGAAAGGTCTACCTAGTGATCTGGTGAAACCTTACGGGAAAGTTTGAAAGATGAAAAGGACTACATGAACCCCAAAGATAAAGCTAGCAAAGGATTCACCTTAAACCATCTCACTTTTCAAATTAAACAGACGTCATCCTCTCCCACTCACTCAGGGAATTCTGCCTAAATCAAAGTTAATTATACCAAATGATTGAACAGTGGGAGAGGGTATGCAAATATCTCCACCAGGGCTATGGATTCTCACTAGTAGCGGAGCAAGGTCTGTGGTGTTGGGGTGACTCCATTGGGGCTATGGACACTCTCTAGTAGTAGAGAAACACCATAGCAAGTGATTAAAGGTAATTAAAGGCTTCATTCCAGTGAATACTTTACTAGATTTTGTCAAAGGGGCATGAGTCAGGGTTAAAAGAAATGAAGGAATAAAGGTGGAAAACCCCACAGACAGACTCAGAAGCATCAAACAGATAATTTCAAATGCAAGGGTAAACAAAGCTATGATTTAAAGCCAGTAAGGTTCTCCACCATATTTTGTATCAGCCGAACATGAAGGAGGAACAAAGATTCTTCTTTCACCCAGTAAATCGCCATTTTTTGAGCACTCAACACACCCTAAAAAATCCTATGTCAAATTTCACTTTCTGGGTACCACTTGATTCTTTTTCACTGTCTAATTTGACTTCAGCATGAAAATGTTACCTTAGATTATCATTTTTGTTTCTCATTTAAGTATCTCAAAGTTTTCTTGAGCATGCGAAAACCCATAACTTAAAAGACTAACATTTAATTAAAGAATCGACAGTCAAGATTTTTCCCCGACGCACGTAATAAATTCGGCATCGAAAAGAATTAGAGATGAGAGAAATCCACTCAAGAGAACCAAGGTCGTTGAGCATCGATCTTCGTCGACATCGGAAAATGAAAGTTTTTCTTCCACGACAAACATCAATCAAGGATATCGGCGAAGACCGATCCCTTTTGACGTTGGTAAAAGGTGAAAAGAGTAAATGTTGAACAAAAAATGAAATAATACCATCGATCGCCAACTCCCGAAACGTTTTTGGTATCAGGGGATTTCGATGATGATAATCCACAAGGAAACTACGTGTTAGGTTTATTTCCAAAGGACGATCCCCGAGACCTTTTTAGCATCGACAGTCCCAAGTTAATCATAGAGCACTTGACTTGAAGTCGATCGTCATCAGAGGTTTTGTAGAAAGATATCAATAAAAATACAAAAAATAACTCGGGGCTAACTTACAAGAAATTTGGACAAAGAACACAATAGATTCACATGCAAAGAGAAAAAATTATGCATTCAACTGCTATAACCAGAATACATTGAGAACATGAAAATTTTCACCAGAAAAAAGGGAAAACTATCAAAATTTTGCGTCGCGTCTGAGAATACAAAAACAAAGTTTTCCCATCATGCCTCTTCTACGCATAGAATTTCTCCCTGGATGATTTGCGCTCCCTAAGGTGTTTTCATTGTTTGTTCTTTTGACACCCTCTATGCTTCGCGCAACTGCATGATTGTATCTTGTGCTTCCCAAAGATGCCTCTTGAGCTAGGTTTCGTTCCCTTCACGACCTTCTGGTGCTGACCCCTCCAAGTTCTTTTCCACCAATTTCCGTCGTAATTCTCTATTCTCTTGGTAAAGTTTAGCTATGGCGAGTTGTGCCTGCTCTAGTTGAAAATTAGGTCCTCTGACATTAGAACCCGATGCTTTTGCCCTTCTTATTCATCTCTCGCTTCCTTGAATTGTGGTTTCGACAGGCTCTAGCCAGATAGCGCGCATTAGGAAATCCTCAGCGGCTAATCGTGCACACGACTCAATCGGGACTTGGATTTCCCCCTCGACTTCCTTATTTTTCTTAGGCCTGCCTCTCCTCCATGGTATCTGCTATTGAGGAAGCATGGCTTCCAAATTGTGCCCTTCCGAAGTAAATTCTTCCACTTCAACCTCTGGATGAGGCGATACTATCTTTTATGTGCGAAGGTAGGAATCTCCCTTTGAAACCTCGGGAACACCTGCTACAAACAAGAACAAGTCCCAGGAATTTTGTGGCTCAATCCTGGAACTTTGGTTGCCTCGTAGGCCCTGTCTTGAGTTTTGAGGAGTTTCCATGGTACGACAGTGTATCTACCTTATGCATGAGTGACTTGACAAAGGCCCAAAGTAAAGAATTTGATCTAGCTAGACTCATGAGACAATTCAGTGCATAAGCTCGACTGGTAAGAAAAACATCTAGAATTTATAATGAAGCGGGCAGTGAGTCAAAATGTGTCAGCGAATATTGAATGCCTTGCGACGACATGTTTTAAATAATTTATGTGTCACATCCATGCGACGGGCATGATCCGGGGCATGTAAAATGTAGCCGATAGGAGTTGCAGAGGATATGTGGTATGATCACATCGATTGTTTTTTAATTTCCCAGCCTCCATAATGAGTTGATGATGGTTGATTCACTTGCTAATGTGACTCCTATTTGAGCAACTTGCCTCGACCTAAAGCATTTAACGACGTCCCTTATGAAAGTATTCGTCTCTTTTGGAACTTACTCATACTTTTAGCACATGTTCGACTCTGACATCCTTTCTCGACCCCAAGGGCCAACCGACCACTAGCATGACTTTGACTCTCATGTTTTATGTACTTGGTATTTCATGCTATGGCACGCGGATGAAACCCACCCTAACTAAAGGAAAATGATGGCACTAACAGAGATGGTGCAGGTAATTCCAAGGGTTGCAGAGATCACATAAGTATCAAACAACTAGTCTTAGAGAGATTTACAGGTATGCACCAGTCTGGATTCTTCACGCTTACGTTTTTACATCTATTTTGTCGAGCATTGTGATGTAAGAAATTTCTAAACGATTTTAATTCTGATTGTAGGAAATATCCCTCCGACTATCGAGCAAAATTGGCTCCATAACTTCACTGAGGAATCTGAGAGAAACTGGGTCCGAATATCAACAAGGTGATGAAGGATATCAAACTGCCTGAGTTCGGCACACCCAACGATTTCGTCGACTTGAGAAAAATAGTCGAATCTCATGGAAAGCAATATTATTCATGGTCCAAAAAACTAACAAAGGTGACCGACACAGTGCCAGGATAGGTACAACAATTTCTAGAACATTCGATTAGTGCTTGGGATGTGCTTCAATAGTTAAGTACTAGTCTGGTCAAATATCGGGCGCATGCAGTGGAGATCAGAGAATTTTATGAACTCTCGATGGATCAACACAGATTTCCATATGCCCAAACCTACGAGGATATTTTCATCAGTTGGTCGAAGTATGAAAAAAGTCACCTTTTCAAGTGATATCTTGAGTTGGCTGTTAGAAAAACTGTTAGAAGAGAACACCACATGGTGAATTTTGTTCACTTATCTACACTTATCCATTATTTTCAGTTGAATTTTATGTTATAAATAAGAGCATCGACCAATTAGTTAAGGGTTGATGGCTGCTGCAAGAAACTCTCTTTTTTGGTTTTGTTAAGAACTATTTCCAAGCTACCTTTAATAGAGAAGTTTTTATGGACCAGAGACAAGTTATATTTTCATCAAATGCACGTGTGATTGGACGTGGAGAAGAAATATTTCCTATCTCATCTCATGAATGGATTTTGTAATGAGTAAGAGCTATTGAATCTATTGTTAAGTTATCTGATGCAATGTTTTACAGTTCTTTTCTTTAATGATGAAGATGAATCATTGTGTTATCATGTGATGGATGATTAGTGTAGGTGAATTATTTTGCTTGCCATTATCTTATCGCATATGTGTTTTATTTATGATAATTAGTATCTCAAATAGTAATTGGATTCTCACATGATTAACGTATTAGTACTAGGCCTGTGGTATAGAATTTTTTTCTACATGCTTAAGTAGCGGGTTATCCCAAGCTCAACCTCTTCTCTAGTATTTTAGAACCTTTTCCCGTTTTGTTCCAAGTTGGTTTATACCGGCTTACAATATACAAAAAGAGAAAGTCCAAACTAAAGGAGATACCTTTGCATGAAAACGTAAAGCCCATCGATTAATTGGCTGGATCACAAGATCTAGAGAACCATTCCACCATTAAACGTTGCAGAGTCTAATTGGACCTCGATGGTGGGTTTCATTCCT
Organism: Picea glauca; assembly: GCA_000966675.3. NCBI lineage: Eukaryota > Viridiplantae > Streptophyta > Pinopsida > Pinales > Pinaceae > Picea > Picea glauca. The sequence goes on along the minus strand of JZKD02S0142318.1, from coordinate 141,949 downwards.
ATTGTTGAAATAATGGATTTATGACTCATCAACACAACCCAAGTGGTCGATCTGTTTCCACTCGTCGATCCCATTCTCCCCTTGGAGAATACAACTCAAGTGGTTGATCTGATCTCATCATCAGTTGATCCTACTCTCATGATAGAGAGTAAATCTGATATTTCCCATGTTTTTCTTGTTGATACAGAATCTACCATGTTAGGGGGAATTCCTCCTTCTCCCATGGAACCCCCTCCAAGTAATGAGGCCATCCTTTTTTATTTGGGTGTGCTAAATGGCCCTCTTCTTTCCTCTCACATTCCTTTCAATATTACAGTACAGGTTTGTGGTCGGGACGTTCCTCAGACGTTGATAGACGAAGGTTCGTCCGTTAGTATTTTGTCCTCTATTGCTTGGCAATCTTTGGGTTATCCTCAGCTTATGTCAGTTACCCAGACTCTGTTAGCTTTTAACAAAAGAACTAGTCACCCTTTAGGGATCCTTCCTCAGTTTCCCGTAATTTTGGGAGGTAAAACTGTCTTTATTGATGTCATGGTAATCCACGAACCCTTGGATTTTGCTTTACGCCTTGGGAGAGATTATGTCTATGCCATGAAAAATATTGTCTTCACTCTTTTTCATGTGATATATTTCTCTCATGATGGAAGAGTGGTGACTATTGATCAACTTTCATTTTTTGGTCTTGACTTGACCATCAACTCGATGAATTCCCTAAACAATTCATATATGCATATGGTATCACCCCTACCACAGGTCAATTATGTGGCATTGTCTCCCATGCCTTCAACCGTCTATGAATATGAACATATTGTTGTAAGCTCAGTCTCTTATGACCTAGATCTAGTAGTTGACATGGTCATCTCTTCGGTAGGGTTATTGGAGCCTGATCTCCTTACCCCTGTCACGACCCTCGACGTGTGTTCCTTCCAGAGTGTGTTTCTTCCATAGAGTGAAGATCTCTTGGAATCCATGATCGAGTTTTGTCCCTTGATATTGTGTCCTTCCGAAGAATTTTCCTCTTGGAAGAAATGATCAAGAAGAGAGATGTGAGCATCATTTTTTGCTTTCATGATCGTTAAAAAATGAAACCAACATCGAGGATAGTCTTTGTGTATCTGTGACAACCTCGTTAAAAAATGAAACAGAGGTTGTAAGGATAGTTTTTTCATCTCTGTATAAACCTCGTTAAAAAATGAAACAAAGCTTATGAGCATAGTTCTTCTCCTGTTTCAAGCTCTTTAAAAAATGAAACAAAGGTCTAGGGATTGAGCCTAGATTCGCGAGCATAGTTCTTGTTCCTGTGTCAAGCTCGTTAAAAAATGAAACAGTTTTTCCCCCTCTATGTTTGAGTAAATTCCTTCGTCTAGTATTTGAAGCTTCATTTCATTCTCCTTTGCAATTGGACGAAATGAAGCTTGGGGGGGATTTTCTTACAGCCTCTGGACTTCATGTTGAAGTTAAGCCGTTGGCTTCTTAAGTTGGGGGCTATGTACCAACCATCCCTGTGTTATGCGTTGGGAAGTCACAAGCATAGTTTTCTCTAGTTCAAGCTTGTGTAAAAATGAAACCCCCTACCTCAAGCATAGTTTCCTCTAGTTTAAGCTTGTGTAAAAATGAAACCAGGTCCAAGCATAATTTTGGCTAGTTTTAAGCCTGTGTAAAAAATAAGATCTATCCCAAGCATAGTTTTTTTTTGTTTTAATCTTGAGTAAAAATGAAAACAATCCCGAGCTTAGTCTTTGTTATTTTCATAAATGCCTGAGAATGTAACTGAGTATACTTTTATCACTTTTTCGGACTCGTAAATTTTATACGAAAAAGGAACCCCCTGGAGTTCCCTTTAAGCTCTTTTTAGACTCTCTAAACATGAAAAGATTGTTGAGCGATCTTTTTATTTTCACGCTCATTAAATTATTTGAAGAAAACATCTGTTGAGTGGTAAATTATCTCTTTTTTAGTCTCATCAGACTACTTTACGAAAAATGAACACTCCAATCAAGCATGATTAGAAAACAGAGTTCTCTTTATGTTCTTTTCAAACTCCATAAATATGAAAAGACCACTGGGTTTACTTTCTTTGGACTCGTAAAGAAAACATCGAAAGGCCCATATGGGACCGAACCACTCCTTCCTAGGGTTCGTTAAATATACTCCAAAGGACTCATCCGAAGGATGAGCTTACAGTTCAAGCATATGTTATCGTCCTCAAGATTGTGTAAAAATAAAGAGGTACTCACCGGAAATGGTGGGGGGGGGGAATTCGGAAAGAAATATGTCTAAACATGTATTCTATGCAAAAGTCTCTTTTGAGGATGACACCCTTTCACTCACTTTGTGTCTAGGTTGGAAAATCTGCTTGTCTCTTGATCATACTCCTTTATAAGATTACAATTTGGTCTATGATCCTTGTTGTTGAGTCAGTGTTTACAGGACAGTTGTCATGTCGTCAATATGTTCAAAGAGAAGTTCAACCGGGAAATACTTCTATTGTGTCAGCCATTTCTGCAGTCCTTAAGCCTTCTATTGTGTCGACCATCCCTGAGTCAGTCTTGAATCACTTGTTACTCTAAACTACTTCAAATCTTATTTCTTGTTTCATGTCATTGACGGGGGATACATTAAGGCCCTCCTATGATGACTATTTTCCTGTCGAAATCAACTCATTATCCAAGAATTAGACTTGGAAACTAATTGGTACCTTGGAACTTGCATGCCTCAATGGTAGGTTTCCTTGTTTTCGACAGTGGGTTTTCATTATTGACCCCTGATCGGGATATTTCACCGAGTGTTTGACTTCAACTCATTAATTCGCATCCGTTGGATTGTACTAGAGTACCTTGGGAGTCATTGACATTAATGGTGATTTACCTTGCACTTGTTAATGGTATACACTAATGACCAGTAATCAAGTGGTTTCTGCCATGTTCAACTTCAGCACATGTATTCGCATGGTTAGATTCTTACTATAGAGTGGTGGAGATGAATACCTTGGATGTTTTCTGACAGATTCAGGTTGCGTTGGAGTATATTCGAATTTTACTGTTGCATAGATCCACAGTGTATGTCTCGTGTCTATGTTCAAATTTGAGTCTTTAAACACATAGATCCACAGTGTATTTTTGGTGGCTATGTTTAGATTTGCGTCATAATGGCATGGATCCACAGTGTATGTTTGGTGGCCATGACCTGTCTTACTTGGAATGGATATTTGCATATTAAAATTTATTCTTTGAGTCATTTGTATTATGAGTATGGGAATGCCTACCTCAATGATGATATATTATTGTACTGTATTTCCTTGTTTGTTGGCAAGTTTCCGACCAACATGTTCCTTGTTCCCTACGCACACTCGACAAATTATTCAAGCTATCACTCTGTTCTAAATTCATACTTTGGGGGGTTCTCTATTGCACATTATTTTCATCACCCTTATGACTTTTAATGATGTAAACCTATCCTTTGTCTTTAGAAGGATCAGTGGCTTGAATTCCTGAAGAAGGAAGGGAGAAGAACTCTTCCTGAGATAAGAAGTTGTCTTTTTGCTTTGTAAAAACCCTATTAAGGAGGATCGTCGCACCCTACCTAATGTTAGGGGTGTGACGATCCTAGATCATCGCATGATGTACTAACCCTAGGTTGTGACATCATCGCACTCTTCTCAGTTCTAGTGGTGCGATAATTTTTGTACGTGGGAAAAACGAGCATCTTCTTGATGCTTCTATAAGGAGAAGCTTCTATGGTGAGGTGGCCTCTTATTTGTTTGGATCTTACTCTCTTTTATGATTTATTGGGACCATCCTAAACTCCTCACCTTATCCTCCTCAACTTATAAAATGAGAGGAGATCTCATGGAGAAAGTTAGCTTTGGGCTTGGTAGCTTGGGATTTGGATGGAGTTGGCTATAGCTTGATTGAATAGTAATCATGAGTAGCTATATCTAAAGTCACAAAATCCATGGATCAAAAGTGTGTGGGAAGCAAGGAACTGTTGGAAGGGACCTTACAACATCAAGGCCTCAGTTGTATTCTCCTTTTCATATTTTTAATACATCAATATATTTCTTTCCCACAAAATTGGTCTTATTTTATTGTATGACTCCTTGATCACATACATAGGTTTTGTTGAGTATACATTGTTGTTTTCACTTCGTTGGCTTGTGTCTTTTTATAGGTTCATCATCCCATAAGCCTTGGAATGTAGCAAGGATGACACTAGCAAGGACAAATGACATTTAAAAGGTATGTCATTTATGTCTTGTTTGTTAGTATGCTTGATAGTTAAAACTTAGGGGAAGTTTTATATTTTGTCTTGTTTTGTTCTAGTTTCGGGGTGAAACTAGGGAGATAAGTTTGTGTTTGCACTTACCGATTTGTCCGATAAAAATATTCTATAGGTCCCACTCTATACAAAATTTAAAAGGATCCACAATACCAAGGTGCCAACTTGGCACAAGCTCCCATTCTCAAGGAACTTTTCCTACGCCTAACTCGGAGATACACATGATCCCCTGCTTTGAACTCTCTAGGAGTCATTTTTCTGTCTTCATATCTTTTCTGTCTATCTTGAGATATTTTCATATTCTATTTTATTTGAACTACGTGTTGTTCCATTTCCTCTAGCATATATGGACTGAGTGTAATTTTATATACTGGGTTATTCTCGTTGATTGAAATATTGCATTGTCTACCATAGAGGGCCTCAAAAGGGCTCATCTTCAATGACTCTTGATAACCATTGTTATAAGAAAACTCTACCAATGGTAGGTAGTCTTACCACTTCTTGGGTTGATTCATTACATGCATCCTTAACATGTCCTCTAACACTTGGTTTACCCTCTCTGTCTTCCCATCAGTTTGAGGGTGATAGGATGTACTAAATATCAATTTAGTTTCAAAACCAACAAACAAAGATTTCCAAAATTTTGAAGTAAATTGTGTATCTCTGTCAGATATGATTTCCTTAGGCATGCCATGTAGTCTAAATATTTCTTTCATGAAAATAATGGAAACATTTATTGCCTTGCAATTTTATTTGATGGGAATAAAGTGAGAAGCCTTGCTCAGTTTGTCCACAACTACCATAATGGCATCATTTTGTTTGGTTGATTTTGGTAACCCTGTGATGAAATCCATGGAGATGGTTTCCCATTTCCATTGTGCGATTGGTAGGGGATGCAACAACCCTACTGGATGTCGGTGTTCTACCTTAACCTGTTGACATTCTATAAATTTAGCTAAGTAATCATCTATGTCCTTTTTCATTCCAGTCCAATAAAACAGTTTCCTAGTGGTTGTGATCATTTTTTGATAACCAAGATGACCAGTATATGGTATTTTATGTCGTTCATCCATTATGGACCTCTTCAAGTCATCACAATTTGGAATATACAACCTACCTTTGTAAGTTAGTAGGCCATCTGATCCAGGTGGATATCGGGGGCCACCCATCTTTTCCAAATGGCTCAAAACAGTTTTCTGGCCATTTTGGCAACTTACTATTTTTAGCAGGTTTTAACTTCCGGGGCCATTTT
>JZKD02S0142318.1:121560-134002 GCA_000966675.3 Picea glauca | reverse complement strand
TTTATGGTTGCATCTCTGATATATTTATGTTATATTACTGGATATACGCGATATCTCTGCGCATTTCTTTATTATATCTCCGCTCTCATTTCGTGCCGAAAATAATCCGGATCACCATCATTAAACATTTGATATCCCTCATACTTCATCCATGTGGGATCTTTCTCTAGGTATGATTTTACAGTCTTGAAAAATGCATATGTTTCTTGTGCACTTTTGACTCTCTCCCTAACATTTGTTTCATAGGTTCTTACAGCTTCCAAGTGAATCACTTTCATACTTCTACTAAGGGAATCATCCACCCTATTTTGTTTTCTTTTAATATGGTTGATTTTAAAATCAAACTCACTAAGGAGAGCCATCCACCTAGCTTGTCTATCATTGAGTTTTGGTTGATCAAACAAATATCTCAACCCACTATGATATGTCATAAGAAAAAATATTCTACCTAGGAGGTAATGCCTCCACATTTTTAAAACATATACTATGGAAGCCAATTCCAAATCGTGGGTCACATAATTGATTTCATGCTCATTCAATTTTTTGGATTCGTACTAAATCACATATCCTTATTGCATAAGGACTCCTCCTAGCCATTCCTTGCATGCATATGTACACACAAGGAAGTCCTTGTTTGTTTATGCAATCTTCAACATGGGTGCATTGGTTAGAATGTATTTTAGTTGTTGGAATCTCTCTTCACATTCCAATGTCCAAATGAGTTTAACTCCCTTTTTCTAAAGGGAGGTGATTGGGAAACCAATCTTGGAAAATCCATCTATGAGCCTTATATAATATCCTTCTAGGCCCATAAAGGATCTGATATCAGATACATCTTTTGGGTAGGCCAATCCATAATGGATTTGATCTTGTCAGGATCAACTTCCACTCCTTCTATAGAAATAACATGGCTTAAGGAATGGACTTGTTTTTGGAAAAATTCACATTTACTAAACTTAGCATAGAGTTGATGTTATCTTAGCACTTGAAGCACTAACTTTAGATGTTCTTAATTATCTTCCCTATTCTTAGAATAGATTAGGATATCATCAATGAAAACCACACTAGTACATTTGGGTCAAATTTCGATGGCGCGTTTGACGTAATTTCCACTTTATATTATCGAGAGAACGAAAAACAACGGACCCCCTCAAACGTCGTTTCACATGACGTCTATTTTCCGATGACATAGATATTGTATTTATTTTGACATTTCATGCGAACACGTGTCATCTCGGATTTGACTTTCCAAACCCCATATAGCCATCGTAAGACCAATGTCTTGGAGATGGCAAGAGCGACATCTTGGAGGTGGCAAGACCAACGTCTTGTACGTGGAAAGAGCGACGTCTTGGATGTGGAAAGAGAGATGTCTGGGAGGTGGAAAGAGTGACGTCTTGGAGGTGGAAAGAGAAACGTCTTGGAGGTGGCGAGAGCGACGTCTTGGAGGTGGAAAGAGTGATGTTAAGAGGTATCATCTCCGACGTGGTTTCTATGGGAGCGACACTTTTGGAGGTGGAAAGATCGACATCTTGGAGGTGGCAAGAGCAACATCTTGGAGGTGCCAAGAGTGACGTTTTGGAGGTGGCAAGAGTGACATTTTGGAGGTGGAAAGAGAGACGTGAAGAGGTATCAGCTCTGACGTGGTTGCTATGGGAGAGATACTCCAAGACATCGTAATAGTGACTATGTTATAGGTATTTTAAAAAAAATACAATATCAATATTGAGAGGGACATGTATATTAACCTTTTTTAAGATAATAGCCATATCAAGGTTGGCTGAGGAGGAGGACTAACTTCCAATGGTAAAGGGGGTATTGTCTACTTAGGTTTAGGATCACTAGGATATGTCTTAGGTGTGTTATCACACAAACTCACAATTGTTGAGCTAAAGTCCGAAAGATCAAGTGCAATCATGTGTAACTTAGAGGGAAGGCCCATGTCACCTCACCAACCCTCTTTCACTTCAAGCTAGATTTCCTTTGACTGAAGGTGGTTTCCCTCAATTAAGATTGTGAGGACTTAGGGAAAGGAATCTCAATGTGGAGAGTGAAGTCCGAGAAAAATGAGTTTGGGTAGCTTTAGACTATTGAATAAAGTACTTGGAGGTCTCAAGATCAATTTCTTTTCATTGGGCATATGGAGTTAATGTAGCGCTTCAATGGAGACCAAGGGAAAAATAAGACTTGAAAGTCTATCATAGGATTATTACCTCATAATCCTAGTTCCACCTCCTACGAGAGAAAACCCTAGAGTTTATCCCCTCATAAACACTAGGTGTCCTCCTATCCCTTCAAGAGCTACTAGAACAAGATCAAGACAACTATGTTTTAAAACCTACGGGGATAGCCACTTCTAACCCCTAGAACTAAACCCTACCCAAGAAAATCCTTAAGAGGATAGCCACTCCTAACCATTAAGGAAAACCTTGAATGATTCAATGAGTTAAGATGGATAAAACAAGGGAAGGGGATGATCACTCGCAATCTTTCCTTATGGTTTCAAGATTGTTCAAGGAGACAATGTTAACATGAAACTATTTCTCTAATAGAGAATTCACCAAGATATCCCAAGAAACATCACATGCAACATAATGAAAATGCTTAAGATAAGGCGCATAGCATTAAGAAAATCCATTTTCATGAAACATCCACCAAAAATAAAGAGAAAACATCCACTAGATCAATCTCCAAAAAATGTGCCTAAGTATAACAAAAGATGCTTCAACAAAATGTTCTCGAATGAGGGGAAAATAGGGGATTTGGTGCAACATCTAGCCTCCAAAGGCCCTTCAATGCTCTCTTTTCTTCTCAAAATCAATTATACAATCTTCAACTATTCTTCAAGTGGGCTAGTGTTTCCTTCACCAAGCGTGTAAGAAAGACCCAACATCTTCCTTCACATGTGGGAATGTGGGATTCAAAATGAGATAATGTCGTATCACAATCAAGAGCCCACAAAACCATCCAAGGAATTACCTTCTTTACCAGTTAAGCAAACAAAGAACCATTATCCATTTACACATGGGCGTAAGAGATTCAACACAAGCACATAACCTTCCTCAAGGGGTTGGCCCTAAATTTCTCTTCGAATTCAAAATTAGAACTTCAATTTGAACCAAACTTAGGTAATTATTAAAGTTCGGCCCAACATTGAAATTTTATGTTTCTTTCCCCTTCTTTAGGTCAACCCTCTAAGCATCTAAAGGGTCATTGTCACATATATATATATATATATATATATATATATATATATATATATATATATATGACAATCCTGATGATTTTCCTTTAAAAGTATCTTCAAAACAAAGCTCTGATTTATGGGATAAAATCTCTCTGTGAGACTTTGATTCTATCAGAGGTCGGTTACTATTTGCTCAAGTCTTTGGGCCAAAGTGTCATAGAATTTTGAGCAGGTTCAACATTATGTAAAGTTTTAGGCTTGGTAAAGTTTTGAGAAGATAGAATATTCTCTTCAATATTAGAAGCATGCTCTTGTGCTTCTACAAGGATCTTTGGGGAATTGTCTCTTAACATAAATCCAAATTTCCCCTCAAAGGCTTTTGTGTATTGAATAAGGACGATGACACCATCCTTTAAGATAATGTCCTCAGGAATTTGATTGAGTAAATTTTCAAATCTTGTGTATAACTCCTCATAAATCATGAATAAATGACAATAAGTGCCAAAACCATGCCAAATGAACCACGAAACCCTAGGGTGCTCCATCACAAGCTCAAGAAGTATGCTTGAAATCCATGTAGCAAGAAGGTGAGAACTCCACATGAAACCCTAGTCCATATGTAAGCTGTTAAAAGAGATTTATGTAATAGAATAGTTCTTAATTGAACATGTGTTCAAACACACTGAAGATGCACAATTATTGAAGACTACTATGGAAGTTGAAGATGATAAAGCTAGAAGGACTTGGAAAAATGATGGCAGACAATCTGAAGAAAAAAGGAAATTGTAGATTGCAAAAGAAGGAATAGAAAAGAGGCATGAAGATAGCCTTATGTCAGGATCAAACAAGGGTATATATATAGTGCAAACACTTGAGGTAATGGGATTATCTCTTCAATTTTTATTCAGTGATTATGAACCTGTATTGATAGTTAATGGGAAGGAAATTGTCTTGAAAGGACATAAAGGAGCACTAATGGAAAGGACTCTTAGTAAAGGTTTCATTATGGAAGATGGTAGAACAAAGATTCATAAGGAGAATTCAGTCCAAGGAGGTACAGCTAGTCCAGTAGCACTTAAGACTTCAAAAAAAGGTAGTCTCTATGGCCCCTTACTCCATGAAACTAACTTCCACTCTAGTGAAACAAGGTCTCCTTTTCTAGTGAAACAAGGTCTCCTTTCCCGGTGTTGGTCGATACAAGAGTTGGGCTCTACGATGTTGCTTCCATAGAGACTAGTTATAATATTTGCATATCTAAGTTTTCACTGCTTTGTTCTCAGGGCTCAGCCCCATTATGAACTACTCTTCCCTAATAACTACTATAATCCAAAGAACTAGGATTTATACAATACTTACCTGCTCTATCACCCTCCAATTACCATTATATGTGTGTGTGTGTGTGATCTTCGCGAGGACTACTCAATTTGACCTAGTTTGCTTTCACACTCTTGAACCTAGAAATGTACTCCTCAGCAGTCGCAAAATCCGCCATTTTAAGGTTGGAGAGCTCTATCTCAAGCTATTGATTTGACTGGTGTTCACTATGCCAAATCCGGTGTGAAAAGCATCCCAAACCTACTACAGAGGAAAAGTATGTGGCTACTTCAAAGGAAGCAAAGGAGATTGTGTGGCTCCAGAAGATACTAGAGGATTTGCAAAAGAAACAAGTAAATGCTACTCCACTTTTGATTGAATACACTTCTGCAATCAAGTTGGCCAAGAATCCTAGATCCCATGATTGAAAAAAACACATCAACATGAAGTACCATCTAATTCAACATCATGTAGAGGCCAATACCATTCATTTGATACATTGTTCCACAAGTAAGCAAACTAAAAACATCTTCACCGAAGCACTTGGAAGAGAAAGGTTTGAAAAGTTCAGAAAGATTCTTGGACTCACAAACACCCCTTCATATTGGGGGAGGGGGGGGATTGTTAGCTACCTAATCCTAGGGATTATGGTGTCTTGTAAATATTATTGCAAATATTATTATTGATAAATATGAAGAGTCATAAGTGAATAGGAACAGTCATCACACCACCTGTGGAAAGATGAAACCAAAGGTCATATCTCATTGTATTTATATATGACTCATATCAATAAAATTCATTCAAGTTGGAGTTATCCACAAGCCTATCAAAATTCACTATCAAGGCTACCTTTGAAGTGTCATGCCCACTATTACTTCCAAATTGCTTCATCCACCTGCCTTTCCATAAAATTTTATTACTAAGTTACTCAAATGTTAGTTCAATACTAAAAATAATATTGAAGATTTCAATAAAAAAAAATTGAAAGCAAACTCTTCAATGTTATGATGACAAGATCTTCCTCTTTCATCTTCCTATCAATAGCCTTTAACAAATCTCAAATATCTATAATCCTCATTAAATGATCTAGAAGAGAATCATGCTTTTCTTCTTTAATTGAAAACAAAATATTCTTCAAGAATACAGCCCTACCTTTATCAAAGGTTTCATGCAAATTCTAAAGATTCTTACCAAGGGTGAATGTGTCGTCCTCAGTTTGAACTTTAGGAAGCATCTCATCCGTGACAAAAAGTGTAATGAGCATCATGGCCTCTCTACTCTTCACATCTCACCTTGCTTGGGCATGTACATCAAATTCACTCCGGATTTCTTTTCTCAATACCAGTCTGTCCAAATACCTGTACTCAAACATTGCAAGCATTCATTGTTTTGATGTATTAAAATTTTGTCCATTAGACTTGTGATTACCGGCAAGAATAATATTGCACAAAGTGGCCATGATGTTACACCAACTGTACAAGAACTTCAAAATAATTCAATGTACAGTCCACTGGAGATAATCTGTATTGGGCCAATAAAAAAATGCGGCTTTTTTGAAAAAAATGTGACTGTACAGCAAAATAAAATATGACTGCTTAAAAATTCAATCGTACAAAGCCGAATTAGAGCAAATTCGTACGCCACTGTCAACTAGTGTGACAGTTGTCAATTCGTATGAGTATCACAATAGCTATAAGAAATCATAAGATGGCATAAAAAACATGCAGGTATGACTTTGTATGGCATTGTTAAATCCGTACAGTGAATTAAAAAATGGCAGTTCCATCATATAGTGCTATGACAACTCCTTTTTACAGTGAATTACAAAACAACAGATCCATGCAGCAAAGAAAACCACGACTCCTTCGTAAGTTTACCCATTCACTCTCCTCTGTAAAACAGTTCCTCCAACCATCACTGCACAGTAAGTCCCTATGCCTTCACTCGCTTTTAGCCTTAGTTTCTTCTCACCTTAGCTTAATACCATAACAGTGTATACATAGATTGAATAGAGAGAACACTGTACACATAAGCAGAGAACCATCAAGATTTTATTCATCCTAAATCATAATATGGCTTCTTACATTTATACAAGTGAAGAGGAAAAATACATTACATAACCTCTTCCCGTTTATTTATTATTAACTCTAAAGTACTTAGAGTACTATGTAAAATACATAAAGTAAATGCTAATTACTAAAGAATGACCATTATTAACAATTACATTAACATGCTAAAGCTGAGGTATCATAGTTTATCTTCATATTGTGATAATAAGGAGTTGTACCATTGTTGTCCTGGTTTTCAGATCTGGTTTCATGTGTTTTGTGCAAGTTTCATGGTTTTTTTTATATGTTGATTGATTGGGACAGCAGCGCTGAAATGTTAGGTGATTTGGCATGCCTTAGATGAAACTTCTGAAATGTGTTGATATATTTCTCTGTTAATGAATGCAATTTCCGGGTCTGCATATTTAATCTGGTGTTGAAGTATTTTGTGGTGTTTATCTACTTGAACTTGCCTACACTAACAATGGACATATTTGATATATATGCAGGGCCATTTCTGAATACTTCATATCAGCCCCAAGCATCAAATTTCTACATGACAAATCAATGACCTCATTGACTTGAGGTGGAGATTTCAGATTGGGAAGATTTTCAAAATTTCTATAATAGAAAATTAAACAAACCATATGCTCTTACACCTAGCAAGTAATGCAAACACACCTGGAAATCTTACTATCACTCCATTTTCATCCTCCTCACTTATCCCAGTAATGATACCTTCCCGCCAACTGACATCCAATCAAAAAATCAGGAAGCTTCTTTTTGAAGCATCAAATAACAACAAATAAATGTATAGCAAATAAAACATGAACATTTAGACAGAGATTGTATCATACTCAAACACATAACCAAGGATAATTATGTACATGAAATTTTCAAAGGGTAAAGAAAGTGGAGTTGACTAGGTAATACAACAATCAATAGCAATGTCTATATTAAGTAAAGTGTATGACTGAAAGGGTTAAGAACATGTGCTAACATATTAACAATCATAAAAACACACAGATATAATTTCAAGTTAATGTTTGATTCAGTTCAAAGTGAAAATAATATTAACAAAATCTTCCACAACATAGCACAAATAAATGCAAATCTCTTATGCAGCTATAGGGAGATATTATATTCCAAAATATAGTTGACTATATTTTCCAAGACAAATAAATCCCTTTGACCACATTATTTTGAAGTAAGACATTTTACTTAGAAACTCTTTCAGATACTGATGTTGGGGCCATTCTACAGTGGTCATTACATTTCAACTAAATCTAATAGCGGGATGGGATTTGTTGTAATTCTCAAATTTGACAAAAATCTAATAGCGGGATGGGATTTGTTGTAATTCTCAAATTTGACAATCAATGTAAAAGATGTTTCCAGCAACTGATTTTCAGGCCATTACACATTGAATGATTATAATCGCATAATTCTCAAGGCTTCAGATTCCAATTAGGCATTCTCCAAAAAACAAACTTCCAGCTATACCATGTTCCCGTGGTAGCATCTAACCCCAATCATGCCTCCCAAAGTGTACTGGTCAAGCTTCACTTAAAATCCACAATGTAGAATGGAATCAATCAAATCATCAATAGTGTTAGGGTCCCACCCTAACTCCTCTAGCTACTAATACTTATGTTAATATAAGGTGGCCATCCTCATTTAAACTAGGTAGTTGGTGTGTTAACTCAATAATGTAACATGGCCTCATTAAATAAGACCCACTAGGTAGTTGGCATTCAATAATGTAATATGGCTCAATGATTAAGTGATTAATGCAAGGGGCACTATTGGTTATGGTTAGGGTTTGCTAGAAGCTATTTATAGGGGTAAAGAGCTATGTAAAAGGCATGAAGTATTTTACATTGTATTGGAGCTCTACTCTTTTCAAGGTTTCCCCCTCGAAGTAGCATTGTCAACATTGCTATAAATTCCAATATCAATATCAGATTTTCCATTTCATGTGTTCAATTACTATTAGTCATTTCTTGTTAGCTATCACAATTGTTACTTCTTAATTATTGTTCATTTTTCATATTAAGAATCTTTCAAAAAGTATCAGAGCACTTTCCTAGACAAGCACAAAGAACTATCAAAAAGTATCTTGCAAAAATTATCAATTTGACCTAGTCCCCGCGAAGCAAACTCATATTCGTTTACTATTAGTATTCAACTCTTGTTTGATTAGGCTCTTACTTATTCATAAAAGTTCAATAAATGGTACTAAGCTTGTAACAAGGTACTGTTTATTCATAACATATGAGCTATCGTGATTAGAACATAAGCAGAACACTCTGTTCTTATACAAAGAAGCTTAGATGATTCAATAGTTATGGTATTCATACTATTCAATCTCTTAGTACAATCAATTCAATGGTCTTATTTCTAGGTGAAGCTTGTATATCAATATCACAGTGTTATGTTGTATACTCTACTTATCCTACTAGTTCTATCATTGTTATTACTATTAGTACTAGTATTACATCCTTGGTATTTACATAATATGATAGTACTAAGAAGGTACTAGCTTAACTCTTAGCTATTATAAGGATTGAAACAATACTCTTTCCCCTAATCAATGTTATATCAATAATCATCCTTACTTTGTGCTATTCCTCGTATTCAATACTATAAGCTCACAGATCTAACTCAATAAAATCTGTGTATTTGGTATAATTAACACCAATATGATATGGAGATACTACTATCATAGTGACAAGTATAGACTCGTATCAACTCTTATATTCAATCAGATTCAATGGTAAACACTCATATTACATCAATTAAGTATGACTACTTTAGACTAATACAGTGGAATGAGCTCATATCAATAGCTTGTAGTCTTGATTCCATGTAAGCTAGTATCATAGAGTAAGCTCAACTTAGAGACCAGCTTTGTCAAGAGTATATGGTCAAATCAAGTACAATGATCAAAGAAGGAACACTAGACTAGTATTTATTATGTACACCTTCTTTTATATGGAACAATAGTGGGCTCTATCATGCTAACACTAGTATCATAGTGGTTAACTATTACTTGTATATCCCTATTTAACTAGGTGTATATGAGTACAACAACTTATCAAGCCCATTCAACTCTTGTTCAAATTTAATATGAATAAGATCAAGCTTTCATTCATATTGGTTATTACTTACTTACCTTATACTATGAATACCATTGGTCTCTATTCGATATGGTGACTAATTACATAGAAAGAATAGGTACCTACTTACAAGTTAGGATTCATAAGATGGGATGAGCTATATCCATAAGTTACACTCATATGGGCTTTGTTTAGTGAATGACTAAACATGTCGTAGGAATATTAGTATCGTACTTGATAAGCATAACAGTTTAGGTATATTACGTATGTTCAAACCCAATATAACAAGTAAGCTAATACCATATATAATGAAGAGGTGACATATTCATAATCACATGTTATAGGAATAAGAAACATAGAGTTATGATGATCAATAACCTATAGAGAGCTTAAGTACCATGTCCTATAAACACTATTAGTAATAATGATGGTATAAAATTAAAACCCTTTCTTTTGGATGACCATAATCTTTCACAAAGATCAAAATTATTGATTGATGAAGGAACAATTTCACCATTTTTTTCAAACATGATACCGATTTACCCATTGATTATTGACTTATTCGATAATGAAAAGAATCATATGGAATCATTCAATAACACTTATTTTTCGACGATATCCAATAGACTATGAAGTGGAAAGGAAAAATAGGATAGTCAAGAACCTAAGGATAACTTGGCAGAGGCTGATGTACAATAGAAAATTGAAGATAAGTTTATGTTGGACACACAAAACACTTAGAAGGGGGGGTGAATGAGTTTGGAGCTCTTCTCCCAAAACTTCCCTCTTACACAAAAATAATTAGTTGGCGATCACTATTTAATCATAACGTATTGTTGTCATTTATAACCAATTAGATGTGAACATATATCAGCAATATATCATCAACAAATCATTACCACAAGGAATACAAAGAACACAAGATGTATGTACAATTTTCTTTTATTACGGACTTCAATCCTTGGGGTTTTTCAACAACAACTGAATAGAGTACAACTCTACAAGAGCACCAGCTCTATATGAAAGACTCAACTTACATCCTCAACACCAAATGAGATGAGGCAAAACTCCGCCACAGATATCAATCTGTCATAGGTACGCAACCTGTCAGTAGTGCAGCCTGCGTTTGTAAATGCCCTATATCACTACAGCCCGCGTGTGTATGCATTCAGTCTGTATTACAGCCTACATATGCATTCTAAGTTACTTAGGGTTTTCTCTTCAAAATCAACTCAGATCCTCTGCAACTTGCAATCATATTATCTTATGTCTTTTACTGTCCAAACTGACCCACAGCCAGTCACAACACATCTAATCTCTCCAATAAATTATTCATGCTTCTCAACCATACAATATGAATGCTACTCAATAATGTATGAGAAACCAGTATACTATAGCAATCATATCAGCATTGAGTCATAAGAGTGTTTCTCACTCCATCAACCAACACAAATCACATCATAATAGCCATACCAAGAATTCCTTAAGCATTCACCACACAACAAGCAATAGTATCCATCAAGACAATAATATAACCATACCAGAATTTCTATGGAAAATCTAAGCCCATAGAATGTCGATCTGGAACCTGCTTTAGTCTTCAACAACTAGTCATTAGCTCAAACACATATCTCCATGATTTCATTCACTGTACATGCCATGTCTTCATACAACCCATGTATGTACGCGTCATGGCCCATTGTAGCCCACGTATACCTAAAAAACTAGGGTTTTTGAACCTCCGAGACTTTTGTCGTCAAGATCTCAAACATGCCCAAACTTTGGTACATTCATGAGATCCTCCATACTCTCTCTCTCTCTCAAAATAGATCTTCAATCATGCTCAAAAGATCCACACAAGATGCTCACCAAAGATACACAAGATGTGCTCCCAAAATGTATTGTTCACAAGAGACCCTTGCCTCTTATTTATACTCTTCATCTTCTAGGTCACTTAACCCATTTCTATGTTACTTAACCTATTTTCCTCATTTTAGGGTTAACCACTTTCCATAATTATAAATTTCTCCATTACTTTATCATTTAAATATTCATCCTTGACTTTGTCACCTCACTTTATCATTTAAATAATCTTCTTTGATTTTGTCTCTTCACTTTATTATTTAAATAATCCTTCTTGACTTTGTCACTTTACTTTATCATTTAAATAATAATTTCTTCTTTTCAATCTCTTTGACTTCTTTAACCTTTTGGGGATTCAAGCCAACATATGAGGATCCTCCAACTTCATAAGGCCATAACTCTCAAACCATGAGGAGTTATGTGACATTCCACATACCACTAGAAATGGCATGACAAGCACTATCCATTTAAAATAGTTTTACCAACAACTTCATTGATCTTCATCTCATTATTACACAGTCAAGCATGGGTTCTCCAACCATTCTTCTAGGATAAATCAATCGTTAAGCATCTTCCCTTGAGGGATTTCACCATAAGGGGACCACTTTAGAGTTCATCCATTTGTGCACTTTATCAACTATGATAAGACTATAATGATCAATCTAACTATGCATCCTATATCAAGGAAATCACATCGAACCATCTTCATCTTTTCATCATGTATCAATGACAACTCATTGGTCCATATTCATCTATGCATGACATCATATGAATCATATACTTGACATCTATCCATTCTCATCAAGGACAATACATATTACATTTGACATCAATCATCAATCAATCAATCCTTTGGCATCAATCAATCACTTGACATCAATCAATGACATCAATCAATCAAACCATTGGCA
>JZKD02S0142318.1:110782-121510 GCA_000966675.3 Picea glauca | reverse complement strand
CTGTCTAAATGCCTTTTATCTTCCTTTGAATAATATCTCCCCTTTCTGATGTAATGTTGAAGATACATCACTCATACTTCCCCTGTGACCATTTCTCCCCCTAGACTATGCCTCTATTCTCTTTATTCAAGTATCGGGCTCTTTTCTCCTCCTAGAACCATGGGAAGAAGAATGACTCCCCCTATGGGCATGTCTCCCCCTATATTATCTGCAAGATGAACAATATGCTACCATATCACGATCCTTGGACCTGTTTCTGCATCAAACTCATGCCATACCAACCATTATGAAACAAAATATATGTCAACAATAAAATAGAGAATCATGAGTAGAACATCACCCAAGTACATCATGTACCAATTATGTGCCCATCATGCACAACACCCATTACAACAACCATGTACATCAATACCATATAATGTGCCATAAGATCTCATCAGTGGAATGTATCAACCATATGCCAACATGTGCATCTACCAATATTCCAACCATGTGCATCTACCAATATGCCTCCAAGTGTAATAACCATGTATCTCAAACAAATACCAATTGTTGTGCTAATCAAGTAATATCAATGGTGTACTGCCATCAAGCATATGCCTTCTATGAGTGTACCAAACATGTACATCAACATGTATCACCACTTGTACCAAGCAAGTAAATCAACCATGCACCAATACCACAACATGATGAATCCTCATACATGTATGCCAAATCCTCCATAAAATATGTGCCAATCAAACTGCTAGTAGGTGCCTCTACCAATGTACTAGAAATATACCCATCATGCATCAAATCTATAGCATCAATGATGTAAGACATGATCTCCTCATCAACTCATCAACTACATGTCCAAATATGTATCCCATCCATATGCCAAATGCATGCATCAAGTTTTCAACAAGTAAAATTACAACAATACATCATAGGATAATGAAACTCAAAGTATGTACCAACCATGTATACCAACAGATCAACATCAATCCTCCATTTACTACAACAAATACTAAGCATCCAACAACACATGTGCTAGTAGTATGCTTCAATAGATCAATGACATCTCTAGCTATCATCATCAAGATATATCGCATAACCAAGGTGCCATAACTTCACTGTCATAAATAACATTGTTCTTCATCAATAAATATCTCAATCCATAATCATGGGTTAGTGCCACCCATCCAATATAGGCTTTCATTTCATATCATCACATTACATAATCCAATATGTAAACATGAAAACTTGTAGCAAACAATCTCAGAACCTACAATAAACTATGTTAGACCTGGAATCACATGTTTATACCATCACATCAAGTTGCAACCCATGTGCATAGCCCTTTTCCCTAGGCTTTACCACATATATGCGGCCAGCTGCACAGATAGCTCGCGTATGTACGTGACCTATTCAAGGTCAGCATGCATATGTATGTGACTGTTACCACTGTCACCCACGTATGCATTTGTAGATGTCACACTTGAGCCTCCCTGAAGGATTTGATTCTGCTCTGGTTGTTTAGTCTTCTTCACCCACTTATGAAGGTGTCCCCACTTCTCAGAACTTGAGCTCTGAGCTTCCATTTTCTCAAATATGTTTCCCTTCCTTACTTCATTCCTTCTTCTAGTCATACTATATGAATTCCTCATCATGGAATTTCTTCTTGTGTTCCAACAATCCTGGGATTTGTGGCCAAATCCACTACAGTTGTAGCATCTCATGTGACAATGAACAACAATGTGTCCTACTTGATCACATCTCCAACACCTTATGGTGTTATGAAATATTCCATTATTTCTCCTTGCATAAGATCTGCATTCCAAAGCTTTGTGACCATATTCATTACATGAATGACATTGACCATGAAAAACACTTTCATACCTTTTCTTTGGTGTCCATCTTCTTTGAGGTGTAAGGATGGCTTCTTGATGTCTTCCTTGCTTTGTTCTTTTGAAATTTTCCTTGCCTTCTATAGATGGTTGATTTTCAACATTGTCTTCATCCTTTGAGAGTGAGGGACTTACTTCATGCTTCTTTGAGGTGTTTTCTTCAACATATGTGGATTCCCCCTTGTATCTAAGACTTGATTTATCATTTGGTGATCTTTGAATTTCCAAGATCTCATTCAATATTTTTGAGCTATTCAATAATTTTTTTGACTTCTCTACTTTCTTTCTAAGATCAACAACTTCAGCTTATAACTTATGAAATGATTCTTCTTTTTCATTTATTTGATCCCTCAATAGTTCCTCTACCCTTTTGGCTTCTTCAATTTGGGTCTTGACATGGACAATAACTTCAAAACTTTTGCTAATATCATCATCTACCTTCTTATATTATTTTTCATTCTCTAGTCTTGTGATCTCTTCTTCTTTTCCATATAATTGAGTCTTGTTACTCTCTTCTTGTTCTTTGAGCATTTCCTTTAACTTCAAGATGAGCTTTTGACTCTTCTTAAGAAACTTTTTATTTTTATTTGAAAGATAGCTATAGTCTATATAATAGTGGTCATTGCTATATTCATATAGACTTATTTCAATTTTCTCTTTAAGATCCAATAGTTTTTCTTCTACTTCTTCCATGGGATAACAATCAATTGATTTTATCCAAACTACTTCTAGATTTTGTTCTTCACTAGTAGAGAAAAATTCAAGATCATCACATTTTGAATTATTTTAATCAAGGGTTTGTGGAGATTCTTTACCTTCATTTGAAATGTCTTCAAGATCTTCCTTTTTGCCAACATAATCACATGATTCTTTGCTTTCATTTGAAATGTCTTCAAGATCTTCCATTTTGCCAACATCACATTTAGAAATAATGCAATCAAGAGTTTTTGGAGATTATTTACCTTCATTATTCTTGATGGAGTTGTCTTCAAGGTCTTCCTTTTTTCTTTGATATGTATTCTCTAGCTTTAGCCATAGATCCTTGGCAGAAGTGCATTGTCCCATGCTCTCTTTGACAGAGCTTGAGAGTCCACTAAGAATGGTCTTGAGATCCAATGAATCATTCTTCTTTCCTTCCCTTTGAGCTACAAACTTTGACTTGTTCTTCAAGGAAAATGATCCACCAATGGCTGCCTTCCAAACACCCACTCCCATTTCCTTCAAGTGTACTCTCATCTCTATTCTACAAGTAGAGTAGTTTTCCTCATCAAGGATTGGAACTTCATCATCCATTTGTGTATCTATAGATCTCCTCCAAGCTTGTTAAGTCTTATAGTGAAGGCCTTCTCTGATGCCAATTGTTGGACACATCGACGACACTTAGAAGGGGGGGTGAATGAGAGTGGGGATCTTTTCCAAATACTTCCCTCTTACAAAAAATGCATTAGTTGGCATTCACTATTTACTCATTACTTATCATTGTCATTTATAACCAGTTAGATGTGAACATATATCAACAACATATATCAACAATATATCATCAACAAATCATTACCACAAGGAACAAAAAGAACACAAGATGTATGTACAATTTTATTTTTATTACAGACTTCAATCCTTGGGGTTTTTCAACAACAACTGAATAGAGTACAACTTTAAAAGAGCACCAACTCTATATGCAAGAATCAACTTACATCCTCGGCACCAACTGAGATGAGGCAACAATCCTCCATAGATATCAATCTGTCATATGTATGCGACATGTCAGTAGTGCAGCCCACGTGTGTGCGCGCCCTAGCTCACTACAACTTGTGTGTGTACATAGTCAGTCTATATTACAGCCTGTGTATTCCTTCTGAGTTACTTAAGGTTTTCTCTTCAAAATCAACTCAGATCCTTTGCAACCTGCAATCATATTCTCTTCTATATTTTATTGTCCAAACTAACCCACAGCCAGTCACAACACATCCAAGCTCTCCAATAACTTATTCATGCTTCTCAACCATACAATATGAATGTTACTCAATCATGTATGAGAAACCAGTATACTATAGAAATCATATCAGCATTGAATCATAAGAGTGTTTCTAACTCCATCAACCAACACAAATCACATCATAATAGCCATACCAAGAATGCCTTAAGAATTCACCACACAACAAGCAATAGTATCCATCAAGACAATAATATAACCATACCAGAATTTCTAGGGCAGATCTGAGCCCATAGAATGAAGATATGGAACCTGCTTCAGTCTTCAATAACTAGTCATCAACTCAAACACAGATCTCCATGACTTCATCCACTGTACGTTCCCTGTCTTCATACAACGCGTGTATGCACGTGTCCTGGCCCATTATAGCCTGCGTATACCTCAGAAACTAGGGTTTCTGAACCTCCGAGACTTTTTTCTTCATGATCTCAAGCATGTTGAAACTTTGGTGCATTCATGAGATCATCCATACTCTCTCTCTCTCTAAGAATAGATCTTCAATCATGCTCAAAAGATCCATACAATATGGTCACCAAAGATACACAATATGTGCTCCCAAAATCTATTGTTCATAAGAGACCCTTGCCTCTTATTTATACTCTTCATCTTCTAGGTCACTTAACCCATTTCTAGGTTACTTAACCTATTTTCCTCATTTAGGGTTAACCACTTTCCATAATTAGAAATGTCTCCATTACTTTACCATTTAAATATTCCTCCTTGACTTTGTCACCTCGCTTTATCATTTAAATAATCTTCTTTGATTTTGTCTCTTCACTTTATTATTTAAATACTCCTTGACTTTCTCACTTTACTTTATCATTTAAAAAATAATTTATTCTTTGCAATCTCTTTAACTTATTTGACCTTTTGGGGCTTCAAGAAAACATATGAGGGTCCTCCAACTTCGTAAGGCCATAACTCTCAAACCATGAGGAGTTATGTGACATTCCACATACCACCAGAAATGGCATGACAAGCACTATCCATCTAGGATAGTTTTACTGACAACTTCATTGATCTTCATCTCATTATTCCACAATCAAGCATGGGTTCTCCAACCATTCTTCTAGGATAACTCAGCCGTAAAGAATATTCCCATGAGGGATTTTACCATAAGGGGACCACTTTGGATTTCATCCATTTGTGCACTTTATAAACTATGATAGGACTATAATGATCAATCTAACTATGCATCGTATATCAAGGAAATCACATCGATCCATATTCATATTTGAATCATGTATCAATGACCACTCATTGATCCAACTTCATCTATGCATGGCATCATGTGCATCATATACTTGACATCCATGAATTCTCATCAAGGACAATACATAATACATTTGACATCAATCATCAATCAATCAATCCTTTGGCATCAATCAATCACTTGACATCTATCAATCAAACCGTTGGCATCAATGAAAACATGATCCAACAGTTTATTTATACAAATTGCAAAAAGAGAAATGGTAGATGTGATCAACAAACTGACAAGAGACAGGCAATCTGAGAGGATGAAGGCAAAGATTCTTGGGATGAGAAAATGTTGCATTTGTAGCAAGTGCTTGAAACTCTAAAACAAAATCAACTTTTGATGAATTGGAATAAATATGAATTTTTCTAAGGCCTCAATCTATTTGGATTATGTATTGGGAGGGTGTGAACTCAATATTAATCAAAGAAAAGTAGACGCAATAATATATGGCCTACACAAAGGAATGTGCATGAGGTAGGAAGATTTGTTGGGGAAACCCAGTAAATGAGGAAGTGTGTTTCTTATTTCTCCAAAATAACAACCCCACTCCATGCGTTGACCTAAAAAATACATGTTTTCCCTTGGGAATAAGCACAACAATATTCTTTTGATAAGTTGAAGCATAAAATTGACAATGCACCAATATTTCCACTTCAAAACTTGAGAAAACCATTTGAGTTAAGTTGATGCATCACCTTCCGCAATGGGAACCATATTTAAAAGAGGCAAATCAATATGTTATCAATCAACAAAAGGTCTAAGCTTCCACTTTCAATTATTGCACTTATGACAAAGGGATTTGGGAATTGGCGCAAGTGGTTAAGAAATGGAAGTATGATATCATCGGAAATGAAATAATAATTCATATCAATTGTCAACCCCTACAATATTTGTAGGCACGAAGCATGCCCCAACAAAACAAGACACTATTGTTGGAAGGGGTTTCCTACAAAACTTTCATCTAGTGATCAAACATAAGAAGGGAGTAACAAATACAATGACATATATTTTCCTTCTAGGCCATCAATTCCAACAAATTCATCCATATGTATGATCATGAAAGATATGTTATTGAAGAGTCTAGAAAAATACAAGGCCAAACATGAATAGCATAGGAAGGAGGACAAGTTTCAAGTAGGTGCCAACATTTAGTCACACATGAGAAAATAAATATTGCAATATGATATAAATAACTAAAATATTGGTTCATCATCAGATCTTCATTGATAACATTCATAACGACCATGGCTCTAAAGGATCTTCATTGATAACATGCATAACATTATTCACTTGTCAAAAGGATAACCTTTGATAGAATTCATAACATTATGCATTAATACTTATCCATGTTTTCTCTAAATGCTCATTCTGCTTGACAATTAGAAGTTGGATGTCACCTTGACTCTCCTCTATTCTAGAGTCGTACATTTATTTTGTTGTGTGTAAAGGGAATAATCATGGACACAAGATGTTGCATGCATTATGTTTGATTATGGTGTTGGAATATTTTATTTGGTTCTTATCAAGGCTCATGTCATTGACAAGTTGAGGAACCTCACCAAGTCACCATGGAGTAAGTGCTTGCTACATTTAATTCCAAACAATGGTTTACTAATGTATCCGAACCAAAAATAGTTTCTTTACATTTCTATAAGACCATTGCCAACAACAACATTAAATTCAAATACTATTTTTATTGGATAACCATGTATCTAATTACCATTTTCCAGAGCTAATTAATCCATAAATGTGGGCATCACACTAACCATGGTGATTGAGTTGGGTTTTATTCCTAGCATAACCTACATTTCATTGAAGAATGTTGTGATTTCATGGAAATGGCGAGTCTAGGAATAACCAACAATGTTTTCATTCCATGGATATGCTTACCTTTTTCTAGAGATAATGAATATGCACATGTAGACAGAACACCAACCATGGTGATTGAGTTGGATTTTATGCCTAGGATTTGTGTTTTGTTGAAGAATATCAAGGCTTCATGGGGACCTAATGATTGCATTCCAATCAAAGAATGGGATCGATTTTCAAGAACACTCTGTTGATCATTTTTTTCTAGTGTAGTCGCATGGGCCTTGGCCAAACATACATGCGGGGGCTTACAAAACAACATTATGCTGCTCGATTTGGATTTTATGCCCTCGGACCAAATTGGCCACATGTCCTTGAATGGACTGAGGAGGTGAGTTGCAACTATCGATAAAACTCAAAATGGGACTCGGATGCAGGAACCGTCACTTGCATTGGATCCAAAGAACCAGGTTTCAGCTATTGGGGCTCCTACTCTATCATTCCATCAATCGAAAAACAATTTGTTGAAGTATCTCCAACACTAGGATTTTGGTCAATGAGGCATAGTGAAATTTCTGAAGAGGAGGTAGATTTTAAGGAACATTGTGTCGAGTCTTTTTGGCTAGTGTAGTCATGTGAGCCTTGGCCAAATATACTTGTGGGAGCTTATGGAAGTCTGTTATGCTACTCAGTTTGGATTTTATGCCCCTGGATGAAATTGACCACATGTCCCTAAATGTCTTGAGGAGGCGAGTTGCAACTCTCGATAAAACTCAAACCAGGACTCAGATGCATGAACTGTCAATTGCATTGGATTAAGAGCACTAGGTTTCATCTAGTGGGGCCCCTAAGCTATCATTCTATCGACCGAAAATCCATTTGTTGGAGTATCTCCATCACTAGGGTTTTGGTCAATGAGGCATAGTGCAATTTTTGAAGATGAGCTTGATTTTCAAGAAAACTCTGTCGGGCAGTTTTTGCTAGTGTAGTTGCATGTGACTTAGACAAACATACATGCGGGAGCTTAAGGAACAACATTATGCTGCTCGGTTTGGATTTTATGCCCTCGGACTAAATTGGCCACATGTCCTTGAATGACTTGAGGAGGTGAGTTGCAACTATCGATAAAACTCAAACCAAGACTCGGATGCACCAACCTCCACTTGCATTGGATCTGAATCACTAGGTTTCAATTATTGGGGCTCTTACTTTATTATTCCATCGACCGGAAAACAATTTGTTGGAGTATCTCCAACACTAGGATTTTGTTCAATGAGGCATAGTGCAATTTCTAAAGAGGAGGTTGATTTTAAAGAACAATGTGTCAAGTATTTTTGGCTAGTGTAGTCACGTGGGCCTTGGCCAAATAGACTTGTGGGAGTTTAGGAAAGTCCGTTATGCTACTTGGTTTGGATTTTATTCCCCCGAACCAAATTGACCACATGTCCCTAAATAGATTGAGGAGGCGAGTTGCAACTCACGATAAAACTCAAACCAGGACTTAGATGCATGAAATGTCAGTTGCATTGGATTAAGAGCACTGGGTTTCAACTAATGGGGCCCCTAAGCTATCATTCTGTTGACTGAAATGCCATTTGTTGGAGTATCTTCGTCACTAGGTTTTTGGTCAATGAGGCATAGTGAAATTTTTGAAGATGAGATCGATTTTCAAGACCACTCTATCAGGAATTTTTTTCTAGTGTAGTCGCATGGCCTTGGCCAAACATACATGTGAGATCTTACGAAACAACATTATGCTGCTCAGTTTGGATTTTATGCCCTCGGACCAAATTGGCCACATGTCCTTGAATGGCTTGAGGAGGCAAGTTGCAACTATCGATAAAACTCAAACCATGACTCGGGTGCATGAACCATCACTTGCATTGGATCCATAGCACCAGGTTTCAACTAATGGGGTTCCTACGCTAGCATTCCATCGATCAGAAAACAATTTGTTGGAGTATCTCCAACACTAGGATTTTGGTCAATGAGGCATAGTGCAATTTCTGAAGAGGAAGTCAATTTTAAAGAACACTGTGTCGGGTATTTTTGGATAGTGTATTCACATGGAACTTGGCCAATTAGACTTGTGGGAGCTTTTAGAAGTCTATTATGCTACTCGGTTTGGATTTTATGCCCCGAGACCAAATTGACCACATGTCCCTAAATGGCTTGAGGAGGCGAGTTGAAACTCACGATAAAACTCAAACCGGGACTCAGATGCATGAATTGTCAGTTGCATTGGATTAAGAGCACTAGGTTTCAGCTACTGGGGCCCCTAAGCTATCATTATGTCGATCAAAAATCCATTTGTTGGGGTATCTCCATCACTAGGGTTTTGTTCAATGAGGCATAGTGCAATTTTTGAAGATGAGATCGATTTTCAAGAACACTCTGTCGAGCATTTTTTTCTAGTGTATTCACATGGGCCTTGGACAAACATACATATGGGAGCTTATGGAACAACATTATGCTGCTCAGTTTGGATTTTATGCCCTCAGACCAAATTAGACTTTATTCCCAAAACAATGAACAAGAAAGGTGGAACTTTAACTCAACGAAAACACTACCCTCATCAGAAATATGAACCCAAGGAGAACAAACAGTAGAAAGGTAAAGGTGGCCTATACATGTCAAAAGGGAGCGAGCAATTGAGAGTAAAGTACATTTTTAAGTAACAAATATGAGAGTTGTTATTGATTCGTATCTTCACAACTCCAAAGGTATCTTCACAACACATGAATTCATTCGCAACTCTCGATGCAATCTTACAAATCTCAAGGCATTGGTCAAAATGGCATAGGAAGTTTGGGGATATTCTTCATGCACATGGACCTCTCATGTCATGACACGTTACAAATATTGGAGTGACAACCTATTTGCGCATTTGGAGGCATGTGTCACATAGTTTGATGGATGACCTCCTAGCAACATCGATGTTGGATATTGACAAGAAAACATGCTTTCTAAACAAGTGCTCGATGGATAAGATTTTTGTGGAAATGAACTTGGGAGATGGATTTTCTTGAAGTAATTGATATCTTCAAATTGACATTAAGGACACCAAATCCACTAGGTAACACAATTTTCTTAGAGAATGAAAACAACAGATTTCAATGGAGGATTTACTTTAGGGTAAGCACATTTTCTTTCCCATGTTAAGAAGACACCTTAGTGCCATCCTTCTACTTGGAACTATCACTATTTAAAGTAAATAAATGTATATCATAGAATAGAACATCATCATAGGTGTAACATATGTGTTGAACAAATAAAGTGATGTTCTTAGTTTGTAGCTTATTTAAAGTGATTTTCTTAGTGTGTAGCCTATTTAAAGTGACTTTCTTAGTTTCCAAGATTTTGTAGCCACTCTAACTTAACTTATATCCCTAATTGAGGAGGCCCAATTCTACCTTATGTTATTTCCCATCACATGAAATTGTTTTATCACCCAATATTGCAACTCGAAATTCAAAGATAGGGTGGAAAAAAATGTTTAGTTGTTTTTCATTCATGTATCTATCAAATTATGTGAACTGAAACTATCTATAAGTTTTGGTTCATATGAAAATGCACTTGCTTACTTCAACACACTTTATTTAGTGTCATTTTTACCATGGATGATTTTAGGGGCTAAATTTCGCTCATGGGCTAATTTTCCATGTTTTTTCCAAAATCAAGATTCGCTATTTTAAAAATGATTCACCCAAATTCTATAGGATAAAATTATTTTACCTTAAAAATCGCCAAAATTTTATAAAAACTATATAAAATCCTTA
>JZKD02S0142318.1:71707-105359 GCA_000966675.3 Picea glauca | reverse complement strand
CACTAGAAGGAAGCACCAACTCCCTGAATATTCCAGCACCAACTGGATGGAAGCACCAACTTCCTGAATGTTCCAGCACCAACTGGATGGAAGCACTAACTTCCCGTTACACAGGATCCAACCTGTATAACAGAGAACACTTTTTCTCCCTAGCACCACCCTGCCACCCTGGCTTCTCTGGCTACAACCAGATGGAAGCTACAACTTCCTGTGTTCAAGATCCCACTTGAACCTTTGAGGACGGCAGTCCTCCCGAGCACCTCCCTTCCACCCTGAAATATAAATGACTAAATAAACATTCAACTTTACAGATAAATCAGTTCTTACCAATCTTTCTTTGTTCTGTAAATCTGGTCTTCTGCACACTGTTCTGCTGCTCTTCTCTTCCTCTGTCTATTTAGCAGGTATGCTCTGCATCAACTCGTACTCTCATTCTTCTCTTCTTCAAATTGTTCTGTTATTCTGCTCTGCATTTCATCTCACACTTCACATATGCTCAATCTCCTCCTGCGCATCCTCTTCTTCTATATTCTTATAGTTTCATTCTTTTTCACTTGCAGAACACCCACCAGGACACAGTCTGTTTCATCTTCTTTTATATACATGAACACGACGGTTCAACTTCCCGACTCCTTAGGAAAAATGATGACAATTGTCTAAGCAACTGAAACGCCAACTGGTTGGCAATCATGAGTCCATTTCACTAATCGGATTTGTAACTGAAAATGGACTGACTCCTTCTCTTCCCGTGACCAAGGGATGTGACCAAGGCTTTATGTGAAAGGCGCTTTCTCGATTTCGCATATCGCAAATT
This sequence comes from Picea glauca, assembly GCA_000966675.3. NCBI lineage: Eukaryota > Viridiplantae > Streptophyta > Pinopsida > Pinales > Pinaceae > Picea > Picea glauca. The sequence goes on along the minus strand of JZKD02S0142318.1, from coordinate 104,545 downwards.
CATAATTCCTTATGTTCAATGTTCCTGTCACCTCCAAATCCCGATCTGCAAAATTCCATAATGAAATCAGATCAACGATCCAGATTATATCTAGATCTGACGGTTCATATTAAGTCAGGATATTACTCATCGCGATTTCGACACTCTGGACGATCGGTGTTTTTGTCAACTCAAATTCCCGATTCTCGACATTCAGTAAATAAGTCGAATCAATGGTCCAAATCACTTCTTGATCTGACGGTTGTTGTTACATCGCGATTTCGCCTATCGCAATTTCGTAAATGTTGCATAGTTTCTTTTGCCTCTCCATATCGCGATTCGCAAAACTCCAATAAGAGATTAGATCAACGGTCCAGGTCGGATCTTGTCTTGACGGCTGCGATTGAATCGCGATATCGCATATCGCGAAATCAGGATCCTTGTTGCACTTGTTTCTTTTCCTTTTGGAGTCACGATTCGCGAAAATCTGACACAGAGTTAGATCAATGGTCCAGGTACGATCTTGACTCAACGGCTACGATTGAGTCGCGATATCGCATATCGTGAAATCGACATTTCTGTTGCCTTGTATTCTATTCCTCTTAATGTCGCGATCCCCGAAACTCCGATATGGAGTTACATCTATGGTCCAGATCCAAGCTTGATTTAACGGCTGTGATTTCATCGTGATTTTTCATATTGCTATTATGCCCTCTTCTCCTTGCTCTTTAAAGACCGTGCAGGTTCTCCTCGATCCAACAATGGTCAGACCCTACACTCGGATCTGACGGCTAAGATCTGTCACCCTCTTCAACAATCAAAGATTCTTCTTCTCAAACTTTCGCTCATTCACTGCCTTCGATCATTCATTGCCTTCGATCATTTGTTGCCTTCGATCTTTCACTGCTTTCGATCATTCACCTCTCTGAACTTATCTTCTGTTTGCCTATCAATTACAAACTTGTTGTTCTCATGTCATCTTCACTGTTTCCATCAACGACAAGCATTCGCTGTCTGTTAACTGTCTATTAAATATTTGCCAACAAGTATTTGTGGTCTCTTGACCATTTAATAACAATCTCGATGGTCTCTTTTTAGGGATATTAGTCAAAAACTTGGTGTGTGAAGATTTAAATAATCATATTTAAATATCCATGATAAATGAATATATGGTAGTCCTTGTGATTTTTTTCTTATTTAGTAATTATGACTTAATACAATAGCTATATTGGTTCAAGACATTGTCCAGATGATCTCCTAATAGAGCTCAAAATTCACCTCGATATCTTTGATTCAGGGGTTTAATGGTCACAATTTCACTGGCTAGATTAACTAGGTGAGTGATTTATTCATAGTTTATACTCTCATCAATATAAACACCTAAAATAGAAGTAATTTGAAGATATTTGGGGGTGTCAAGTCTTCCAACGATTGTCTTAATAGTATCACACTTAGAAAATAATGGGTTAGTGATTTAGTCTTTTTCATCTAAAATAATTGATTCTAGTAATGTAGAGCACAACCAATGCCTTCAATTTGGGTTTGTGGTTAAATTAATGATTTCATATTATGTTTAGTTCTTAGTCTAAGTAGTATTGGAGGGATATTTTAATGGTAGAAATTACCCATTCTTATTTGTAGGTTCCGATTGTTGTTACTTTGTTAGAATAGGGCTTGTGTTATATCACCCATAGTTATATGAAAAAAGCCATTAATTTTATTACATTTAAGCCTCCTATGTGTAATTACAATTATATTGTAGTTGTTCACTTGGAGCATATATTTTTTCTCCAATTAGTGGACTAGTTTCATAAACCTCAACTTTTCATCACCCTCTCTACTATCAATCCAATGATTTCAATTATCAACAAACCATGCTCTTTGATTTGATCCATAGTGTCTTATTACCATACTAATTTGTTGGTTTTGTTAATTAACTGCACCAATTAACATTCACATAGTTTTCTACCATTTCACAATTACTACTTATATCCCAAAATTGATTATGCAAGATACAACCTAGATTAGTTAATTTTCTCTATGATTTTTGTTGGGTTTCTATATAAAGAAACATCATTTTGACTTCTATGGTGTTTATGGTTAGAATTGTGATGGATGGTTGATTGGTTTCAATGCAATTTTCCTCAGTTTTCACATACATAGATGTAAAATATCTACATGTTTTTTTTATGAAGATATCTAATTATTGAAATGGTAGTTGTGATAGGGGATAATTCCCCACTTACTAGGGTCAAATAAATGGAAAAGAAAACAAAATATACTATTGCTATATTTCTAGATCAGTTGAGTATGTCAATGCAACATGAATACATGAAGAAGAATACATGTGGCTAGGCATCTATCCCCCTTTATTTGTATTTCAAAAGTAATCCCGAGAATGTCCTGAATACTCTAAATTCTCTAATCCTCTCGTAAAATATATGAACATAAAGAGAAACACAACCTTCCCCAAAAAATCAAGTATAGAAGTCAAGAAACCCTCCCCATATTATAGTTGTATAGAAGTCAACCTTCCCCATACTTAGTTATAGATGTCATATTTATTACATGATCATCCATGTGAGCATTAGTGAATGGGGCCAACGTTGAAATTTATTCAATATGTGCCTTTATGCATCGAAATTTGACATGGTTAGATTAGACACATCCTTGATGGCATGGGAGGGTTTCAAGACTCAAGGATGTTTGATGTCCCGGCCACATAATCTTTCAGATCATCCATGTTTTCAACAACATTCATAATGAGGCATCTCATATTTGTCAAATGTCGTTGTTTCCATCCATAGAATATTTGTTGGAACTCTCTTGAAATGTCATGGAACTTCCAATTCAACCACCACAACTGTCATGCACCGACCCTACATAGTGAGCACTAGTGAATGGGGCCAACGTTGAAATTTCTTCAATATATATCTGTATGCATCGAAATTTGACATGGTTAGACTAGACACATTCCTTGGCGGCATGGGAAGGTTTCAAGACTCAAGGATGTATGATGTCCCAACCACATAATCTTTATGATCGTCCATGTTTGCAACAACGTTCATAATGGGCATCTACTTGTCAAATGTCGTTGTTTCCATATGTAGAATCTTTGTTGGAAATCTCTTGAAATTTCATGGAACTTCCAATTCAACCACAAAAAATGTCATGCACTGACCCCGCATAGTGAGTAGTGAATGGGGCCAACGTTGAAATTTCTTCAATATGTGCATGTATGCATCAAAATTTGACATGGTTAGACTAGACACATGCCTTGACGGTATGGGAGGGTTTCAAGACTCAAGGATGTATGATATCATACAGAAACATTTTGAAAAAATTTCAACGTTGGCCCCATTCACAAGTCACCATTGTCCATCATGTACTCTAGCCCTAGTACAATGTCTTTTAATAGTAGTTTCCTTTAAAATCCGACCGATCAGAAAATTAAAACGAAATGAGGATGAGATGAGATGATATGTAGAGTGGGTTTGTGAGTGATCTTTTAGTATAAGGTAAAATATCTCTTCCATGCCATACAAAACACAAGGGAAAATGTTTCCTTTCTCTACTCAACAATCCCTCAAGCATATACTTCCTTTTTAGTTCCCTCAGTGGTCATTTATAAATTTGGATTATTGAGTAATTAAGGCGAATATAGTGTGGGGTTTATGTGAATAATGGTGAGAATGATCACAAGAGAATTTCCATGAGATAGGAGAATGCATGAATGACTCACACTTATTGAAAATGTTTAAACTCCCTACTGATGTGGGGATTTATTTAATGTTGGAGGATATCAAAGATGTGTCATTGTGACTAAGTGCACATATGTTGGTGAGAACGATGTCATCATCTCATCATTTTTATTATGGCTATCATTCACCCACCACAAATGTCATCTTGCACCAACCCTGCATAGTGAGCAGTGAATGGGGACAACGTTGAAATTTCTTCAAGCTGTGCATGTATGCATCAAAATTTGACATGGTTAGACTAGAAAAATGACTTGATGGTATGCGAGGGTTTGAATAATCAAGGATGTATGATGTCCCCAAATAATCTTTGATATCGTCCACATTTGCATCAATGTTCATCATGATGCACCTCTCATTGTCATCATTAGTCATTCCCTTCTATGAAATCGTTGTCAGAACTATCTTGAAATTTGTCATGGAACTTCAAATACACCCATCAAAAATTTCTTCCACCAACCCTGCACAGTGAGTGATGAATGGGGCCAACATTGAAATGTTTTCAATCTGTGTCTGTATGCATCAAAATTTGACATGTTTAAACTAGATAGTTGCCTTGAAGGTATGGGAGGGTTTCGATACTTAAGGATGTTTGATGTCCCTGCATAATATTTGAGATCATCCATGTTTGTATCAACATTCAATATAATGGATGTCTCATAGTGAGCATAGTGAATGGGGCCTACCTTGAAGGTGAATGAGCATAGTGAAATTTCTTCCGCCGACCCCGCATAGTAAGTAGTGAATGGGGAAAATGTTGAAATTCCTTCAAACTATGCATGCATTCGTCGAAATTCAACATGGTTAGACTAGACACATGCCTTGATGGTATGGGAGGGTTTCAAGACTCAATGAATATGTCTAATGTCCCAGCCACATAATATTTGAGATCGTCCATGTTTGCAACAACGTTCATAATGGGGCGTCTCATATTTGTCAAATGTCGTTGTTTCCATCCATATAATATTTTTTGGAAGTATCTTGAAATGTCATGGAACTTCCAATTCAACCACCAAAAATGTCATCCATTGACCCCGCATAGTGAGTAGTGAATGGGGCCAATGTTGAAATTTCTTCAATATGTGCCTATATGCATCGAAATTTGACATGATTAGACTAGACACATGACTTGATGGTATGGGAGGGTTTCAAGACTCAAGGATGTTTTATGTACCGACCACATAATCTTTGAGATTGTCCATTTTTGCAACAAAATTCATAATGGGGAGTCTCATATTTTTCAAATGTCGTTGTTTCCATCTGTAGAATCTTTGTTGGAACTCTCTTGAAATGTCATGGAACTTCCAATTCAACCACCTCAAATGTCATGCACCGACCCCGCATAGTGAGCACTAGTGAATGGGGCCAACATTGAAATTTCTTCAATATGTGCCTGTATGCATCGGAATTTGACATGGTTAGACTAGACACATGCCTTGATGGTATGGGAGGGTTTCAAGACTCAAGGATGTATGATGTCCCAACCACATAATCTTTGATATCATCCATGTTTGCAACAATGTTCAAAATGGGCATCTCATTGTCGAATGTCGTTGTTTCCATCTGTAGAATATTTGTTGGAACTCTCTTGAAATGTCATGGAACTTCCAATTCAACCACCAAAAATGTCATGCATTGATCCAGCATAGTGAGAAGTGAATGGGGAAAACATTGAAATTTCTTCAATATGTTCTTGTATGCATCTAAATTTGACATGGTTAGACTAGACACATGCCTTGACAGTATGGGAGGGTTTCAAGACTCAAGGATATATGATGTCATACAAAAACATTTTGAAAAAATTTCAACGTTGGCCCCATTCATAGGTCATCATTGCCCATCATGTACTCTATCCCTAGTGCAATGTCTTTTAATAGTTTTTTTCTTTAAAATTTGATCGATCATAAAATTAAAATGAAATGAGAAGAGCCCTAGTACAATGTCTTTTAATAGTTGTACTCTAGCCGAGAAGACCCGCAAACCCTTTTTGAGGTGTCGTTATTATAGAAACCTTGTCGTAACATCCGTAAAATGCAACATATTTATAGATTTTATAACATCGCAATTACGACGATCATTGACCAAATCAAAGTTGACTTGGTCAAAATACTAGGTGACCGTTGGAGGGGGAAAACCTAGTTTCCACAAAGTCACAACTGCGACACCTATATTCAAAAATGTGGCAAGAGAGACGATTATGTCCCAAACATGGAAAGAGAGACAACTATGTGGGAAACATGGAAAGAGAGACGATAACGTGGAAAGAGAGATGAAAACATGGAAAGAGAGACGTCAAGGTTGCAATAGCGACGTTATCGGGTAATATGGAAAATTAAATTAAAATTTCTTCTATTTTTCGACAGTATGGCCAATTTTGTCCATAACGCCGCAAATAGAGCTTCGAAATTTTTACAATATGTACTAGTTCCAACACAAATATGTCCAATAATTTATTGAGTACATTATTCATTAAGAACATAAAAGTGGATGGTGCATTGGTAAGCCCAAATGGCACCACCACAAATTCATAGTGCCCATGTCTTGTCCTAAAGGTTTTTTTGTGGATGTCTTCATCCTTAATTCAAAATTGATGGTATCCAGTCCTCAAGTCAATCTTGGAGAAAAATGTAGCACCCCTTACTTGGTCAAACTAGTCAACGATACCTAGCAAGGGATACTTATTCTTAATGGTCATATTATTGAGTTGTCTATATTTTATGCACAACCTTATTGTGCCATCCTTCTTTTTCAAAAATAAGGTCGGTGCTCCCCATGGAGACACACTAGGTATAATCTAGCCTTTGTCCAACATCTCCTTTAGTTGTAGTTTGAGCTCCACTAGATCTAGTGTACTCATTCTATAGGATGCTCTAGACACTGGCACGACTCTGGGTACAAGTTCTATTGAAAAATCAATATCTCTTCTTGGAGGTAGGCCTAGTGCCTCTTCTGGAACCACATATTTATACTCTCTTATTATGGGATGGTCCTCTAGGATTGGTTTATTGTTCTCAACAAATTTCAACACTTGTATTGCATACAAGGGACATCCTTTTCTGCAATACTTCTTCACTTGAAGGGCTTATATTTGTCTCATTGAGACAGGATTTTGAATTCCTTGTAGGGTTATTTTTCTCCCTTCTTCATCTTCACACTCCAAATATCTTTTGTAATAGTCCAACTTGGTTTTATGGGTAGCCAACCAATCCATGCCAATCAACAGGTCATAAGATCCTAAATGGAGCATGTTTAGGTTTTCTTGGGTGGGTAATCTATTCATAATGAATTGGAATGCTGGTATGACCTTCGTTATATTTATTTTTGTTTATGTGGCTAGTTGTACCAGCCATGATTTGGCATTCTTTACTTTCTGCAATTTACATTTCTCAACAGTTTGAGGAGAAACGTAACTCATATTAGAACTAGGGTCAATTAAAATAGAAACTAGATGGTTGGAACTCATACCTTCCATCTCCACCACTGAAGCTCGGTGGCCATCTTTTCTATTATCCAGCGCTGCATAAATTTGAGGCATGCTCCTAGCCACATCATTGATTGTGGTAGCCTCGGGAGGATTCAAACCCCCGACCTCCAAGCTAGGAAACAGACTAAAAACTATGGGCTAGCCACTAGAGCGGTTGTGTTCCTTGTTAAAACAAGTGGCGTAATATTATTTTAAAGTGGAGTTTAGCGCGATTTTTGGGATAATCCCTGGTCGGCAGCGGCTAGCCACGCGACCAGGGGAACTAGGCCAGGAGCTCGTAGAGGACAAGGCACTTAGTGCTCATCCTTTATGCGACCAAGGGGCTAGCACATGCATATATTGGCCAAGTGGGTTTTTACCCTATAGTTTGGCATTTTAAATGACTTTTGTTGCTTTTTATAGTTTTTTGGCCATATCTTGGTGGATATTGGCCCAAATTGAGTGCCACAAGAGGTGGTTTGTTGGGATCTGAGTCCTCCACCTCATGGCTATATAAAACAAGTCATTGTGGATTTTTAATTAAGTAACAACAATCTTGGAGAAAATTGAAGAAGAAATTGTAAAGGCCAAGTTGTCTTGTGTAGTGAAGCCAAAAGAGTAGCTGAGCTTTGGAGGAAAATTTTGGGAGTTCTACTCCACCTTTATCAGTGTCGTCCATTGCATCGAGTTCCTGAGACAGAGCAGAATACACCTGAGTCATTCAGAGACCTAAAATATGTAATTTTGATGCATATTTTTAAGCACTAAATTTTAATAGAGAAGCCTCTCCCACTGAAGACAAAGGCCCGAAGACATAGGCGAATTTGTTGAACTCCATTATCAAATTCTAGTGTTCAATCTGTTGATTGTTTGCTTCTTTGTTTTTTCTGTTATTTCTCTTCATTGTTTAAGTTTTTACCACTTATATATGCACATGCATTGTCAAAAAAGGTCTTGATAAAATCAAAGTCAGAGTGCAAATTGCTAAGCATCGATTTCATATCAGTTGTAGACCCTCCTATTGTCTTGTTTCCTATGTGGGTAGTCCCTCAGTATATTTTCTTGTCCACAACCCCAACAGTTTAAGGGTTCTCTCTTGGTATTATCAGTCTTACCTAGGGCTTCTCCAAAGGGTTTATTACCCCTCTGACATGGAAAATTATTTCGATATACACTTTTAGTATGAAGGCTCATCTTAGAAATTTTCCCATGATTCTTAAATCTTGAGGATTTAAACCCCTTATTTTTGAATCCCAAATTACTTTTCTTCTTCCAGTCATTACGAGATTCTTCCTTATTCTTGAATTTCTCATAGTAGTGCCTTGCCTTCTAGATAGTGTCTTCTAAAGTCTTTGGTTCATCAAATTCAATTATCTCCCAGAAGGAATGAGGAAATCCACTAATAAATAGTTGCATATTTTCCTTTTCATCCTTTATGTAGGGCACATACCTCATCAGCTCAAGAAATTTGTTGATATATTCATCTATTGTGAGTTGTCCTAGCTTGAGTTCATAGAAATCCTTGGTATTCCCATCAAAGTATTTTTCCAACAGATACTTCTTCTTTAATTATTTGTCAAATTGTTTCCACAACAAGTCCTCATGGATTCCTTTCACATTCCTAACGTCCTCCCACCAAATGGAAGCCTTTCCATTCAATTTGAAAATGGCCATTCGGGCCTTTAAATTTTCATTTTAGTCATGGACTCTGAAGTACTTCTTCAATCCAAGTAGCCAAACTTATGCTTCTTCCCCCTTTTTAATCTCCCCATCGAGGGTGGGTGGTTTGTATTTTTTAAACTCTTCAGGTTCATGGCTCTTGGAATGTTTCCTCTTCTTTCTTCTCCTCTGGGAATGTGAACTAGTCTCTCTACTATAAAATTCCTTGGAGTTGTCGATTTCATCACTAGAGGATTTTCTCATTGAATGTCGCTTGGCTCCATGTTGGGCCTTATTTGAGGTACTCCTCCTTATGTGGCCACTTTCAGGACCATGCTTTTGTATCTTAGGTGGACTTTGGTTTTTCTTAGTATGATGTTTGTCTACATTATTGGTTGTTGGTCCATGTTGTAGTTTCCTTTGTATATCTGATAGGATTTGCAATAGGACTGCATTAATTTTAGTTTTTTTTTTCTTGTTCTTTTATCATCCTTTCATTGTCATCCTTAAAACTCTGTAATTCTGGCATGGGGCTTCTTACATTTTCATCCAAATCTAGAGGGGTTTCCATCACCCCCCTCTCATCATATTTGTCTTCTCTATTGTAGGAGATTTCCCCCAACTCATGGTGTGTCACCATTATTTACACCGTAATTTTCATGTTGTCCACTAACTGCTTGAGTGTTGATAATACATTTTATGTTAGTTAATTATCTACTAGTTTATGAATAGCACATACAATTTGTAAGGTGAGGTCAAATTTTTAATTTGGAACACTAACAACACATGGTTCAGATTTTCAAAACATATAACAATAGTAGAAATTTTCATTCCTCTCTTCAGAAATGGTTTAGATATGTTTCTTATGAATGGGGTAAGATAGGGTGTTACCCCTTAAAAGTTCTCTCATAATATTTTTATGTGACTCGTTCATAAGCCCAAGCAGGCCAAGTGTTGTTTCCTGCTTTGATACAACCATGTCACAGGCCCAACCCCTAAGTACCTTTTTGAGGGATGGGGCATCAAAATTTCACTTTTCTCAATCACTTCGAATCCTTGTAACTAGGGTCCCATTGTCTTTGGTTCGGCGTGTTAGAAAAATAAGACCGCGAAGCAATAAAATAAAATAAATGTGGAAATAAAACATAGAAGATACACAATACAATAGAGACAAATATATATACGTGGTTCACCTAGTGTGGCCTACGTCCACCAGAGAAATTTCTAAGTCCTTCCTTTATTATTATCCAACAAATGAAGAGATACAACCTACAACACACCCTCTATAAATTCCTCTCCTTTCTCTCACAGTCTCATCACTCATAATACAATATTTGCAATGATACATAGCCACAATACATTTCCCTCATAAAAGAGGGTTTCCTTCTAGGGAAAAAAAACCCTAACATAACTTCTATCATCACATCTACGAACTTATAATGAACAGTCGATATTTACTATTAAATTACAATATACATTTACAAGGAAATTTTTCCTTCGGGGGCTTCACCCTCAAACCCCCATCGGAGAACGTTGTCCCTTGAATCCCCATCAGGGGTCCTCTTTCCCCCAGACCCCCCAGACGATAGGATAGCCCCCCCAAGACCCCGTAGGGGGGGTAACCCCCCCTGCCCCCCCCACCACACTCCCCCGCATGGATGAGTGTACATTCTTCTGGGGTGTAAAGTCTTCATGGGGTATAAACACGATTGAAAACAAACACCTATGAATCAAGAAGATAATCATGCTCCACAACCAACAACTTCCCACTTGGAACCTAATCTCAACAACTCCACCATTGACATATATGTTGGACTATGATCCTTCTTGGACTTGGAAAATTTCTCATCTTCACCTTCATGCTTGAAGACCAACTGAAACTGAGAAGGAACTCATTTTCTCCCTGGTTACTCCCTTTGTTAACATGTCATAAGGATTATGGCTAGTGTGTATCTTTTCCAACTTCAGATGTCCATATTCTAAAATGGATCGTATGAAATGGTACTTGATATGTATATTCTTAGTCTTTGAATATAATGTTGAATTCTTTCCAAGATGAATGGCACGATCACTGTCACAGTACAACTTTATATTCTCCTGCTTCTTTCCCAATTCCTCTATAAAAATATGTAACCAAATCATTTCTTTACTAACCTCTGTAGCAACAACATACTCTGCTTCTATTGTTGAAACTGCAACAACCTTTTGTAGTTTTGAAATCCAACTTACTGTTATTCCACCTATAGTAAAAACATACTATGTGGTGCTCCTCCTACTATCTGTATCACCTACCATATTTGAATCAACATATCCCTGTAGAACAATGTATGAACCTCCAAAACATAATGCATGAGTAGAAGTACCTCTCAAATACTTGAGAATCCACTTTACTACCTCCCAATTTTCTTTACCTGGATTGTTCATATACCTTCTCACAACTCCCATTGCATGTGCAATATCTAGTCTTGTGCAAACCATCGCATACATCAAGCTACCAATTGATGATGAATAAGATACCCTGGACATGTATTCTATCTCCTCCTTTGTATTGGGACACATTTCCTTAGTTAATTTGAAATGGCTGGCCAAAGGTGTACTAACTAGTTTTGCATTCTACATTCTAAACCTCTCCAACACCTTCTCTATGTACTCACCCTAAGATAATGTCAGTTTGCAATTTTGTTTGTCTATTTTTATTCTCGTACCAAGGATTTTCTTTGCAGCACCCAAATCCATCATTGCAAATGAATTATCTAATTTATTCTTGAGCAAATTTATATCCCTCATATTAGACCCTACAACAAGCATGTCATGTACATACAATAGCAAGATAATATATCTTCCATTTTCTAGCCTTTTAAAATAAACACAGTGATCAGAATGACATCTATTATAACTTTGTTCTATCATAAACCTGTCAAACTTCAAATACCAATGCCTTGGAGCTTGCTTTAGGCCATACAATCTCGTCTTCAACCTGCATACCAAATTCTCCTTCCCTTTGACATCATACCCATTGTGTCTGTTGCATATAAATCTCTTCCTCCAAATCCCCATGGAGAAAAGTTGTTTTTACATCTAATTTTTCAAGATGAAAATCTTCCACTACCACAAGACTTAAAATGGTCCTAATTGAGGTCATTTTAACAACAGGAGAAATATATTTCATCAAAATATATACCTTTCTTTTGTGCAAACCCCTTTACAACAATTCTAGCCTTGTACCGCTATTTTCCTCCATGTTCTTCCTTCAAATTGTAAACCCATTTATTCTGCAATGCTCTTTTTCCTACAGGAAACTGAACTAAGTACCAAGTCTGTTTATTTACCAAGGAATTCATTTCCTCTTTCATGCCTTTCTCCCACTTCTTTTTGGTGTCTACCTGCATTGACTCTTCATAACATTTTGGTTCACCAAAATCAGTCAAAAATAAATAATACAATGAAGGAGAGTATCAATCAGGGGGTCTACTTAACCTGGTAGATCTTCTAACAACACGTGCATGAGTTTGAGGTACTTGTTTCTCTTGTTATTGTATATTTTGATTTTCTGTTACCTTTGGAGTTTATTTTTCAGTAATCTCATCAAGCACTGTGTATTATGGTTTTTCTTTTTCTTGTATCCTTCTCTTCAACTGATCTTTGTACATGACCTTCTCATTGAATATGACATCTCTAATCCTAATGATTTTTTGATTTTCATAATCCCATAAGAAATAAACAAAATCATTAACACTGTATCCAATAAAGGTACACTTCTTGGATTTTTCCTCAAGATTTGTTCTATTTTCTTTATCAATATGGGCAAATGCTTCACAACCGGAAGTCTTAGAAAACAAATAGTTTACGTTTTTACATGTCCATGCCTCTTATGGAATTTCACCATCTAAAGCACTTGAAGGTCCTCTATTTATTAAGTAAACAGAAGTATCTACAACATCTGCCCAGAACTGTAAGGGAAAACCAACATGCAATATCATACTCCTTGCATGCTCCATGATTGTCATGTTCATCCTTTATGACACATTATTTTCTTGTGGTGTTCCTGGAACTGTCTTCTCTCTACGACTCCCATGGTATGAATAGTAATCATCAAACTTCATGCTGCAATATTCACCTCCATTGTCTAATATGAGACACTTCAACCTTTTTCATGTCTCATTCTCAACCAAATATTTCCATTTCTTAAAAGTATCAAAAACATCAGATTTTTGTCGAATGCAATAAAGCCAAGTTTTTCTAGTTGTATCATCAATACAAGTAACGTAATAATGAGATACACCAAGAGATGATACATGATCTAGTCCCCATACATATGTATGCAAAAGCTCTAAACTTTCACTCTTCTTTTCTTTTCTGACTCTGAAAAATCTAACTCTCTTTTGTTTTCCATAAACACAATGCTCACAAAAATCCAAATCAATTTGTTTAAGATCTGGCAACAAATTTCTTTTGTGAAGTATCTGCATCCCCTTCTCACTCATGTGTCCAAGCCTATGATGCCACAATATTGTATCCACTATTGTGGAATATAAAGGGATAGAAGAGCTAGTATTACCAGTAAATAAATACAATGTACCTACCTTCTCTCCTTTTTCTATCACCAATGATCCTTTGGTGACCTTCCACACCTTATTTGTAAATATGGATATACAACCTTCACTTTCTAGATGCCTTGTTAAAATTATATTTTTCCTTAGATATGGAACATGTCTTACCTCTTTCAAAAACCATTTGTTTCCATTCCTTTGATTTATTTTTACCTTTCCCATTCCAACAATTTTGCAGGGTGCATCATCACCCAAATGAACATGTCCAAAATCACCTTGAACATAATCTAGAAAATGTTTCCTATGAGGTGTGGCATGAAATGAAGCCCTTCAATATACTACCAAAGACTTAGAAATATTACCTACAGAAAGAATCAAAGCATTTTGTAAGACATCACTTGTTACATTTGCTTCATGACTTTTCTCTTGTTGTCCATGTCTTTTTTTCTTTGGAGCTCTGCAGTCTTTCTTCAGATGTTCTTTCTTCCCACAATTCCATCACTCTATCTTTCCAAGTCTGGATTTTGATCTTCCATTGCTATATATCTCACGGTTTCCTAAGCCCTTTCCTCTATCCTTTTGTCTTCCCATGTTATTCATGTTCAATGCATTACCTAATGTCTCACCTATGCTTTTCCATCACATTTCCTCTCTAAGGATAACACCAACAACATCATCAAATTTTAAAGTGTTTGAACCAGAGATAGAGTTAATTACAGCCATGACCAAGCCATTCAAACTTTATGGAAATGAGCACAAGATTATAAGAGCCCTGACCTCATCATCAAAGTCCACTTTTACAGAACTTAGTTGATTAGTAACGGTATTAAATTCATTTAAATGTTCTGCAATAGACCCACCTTCTGACATCTTCATATTAAGTAATATCTTCATTAGAAACACCTTATTGGATGCTAAGGGTTTTTCATATAGTTTAGCCAATGCATCCATCAACTCCTTCGTTGTCTTTTCTTTCAAAATATTGAAATCCACCAATGCTTCCAAGCTCAGTTGTATCATTCCTAGAGCCTTTCTCTCAAGAATCTCCCATTCTTCGTCCTTCATGGTTGTTGACTTCTTTGCTATTCCACCCAATGGTAGGAATAGATCCTTATGATATAAAAAATCTTCCATCTGCATATTCCATAATTAGTAGTTTTGGTCATTAAATTTCTCGACCCTAAACTTCCCATCTTCCATCATTTCTCCCACTCAAACTAGGAACCCTCTTTTCCTGCAAGTTACCTTTCACTCTGATACCAATTCTTAGAAAAACAGGATCACGGAGCAATAAAATAAAATAAATGCGGAAATAAAACACAAAAGATACACAATACAATAGAGACACATATATATGTGGTTCACCCAGTGTGGGCTACTTCCACCAGATAAATTGCCAGGTCCTTCCTTTATTATTATCCAGCAAATGAAGGGATATAACCAACAACATACCCGCTATAACTTCCTCTTATTTCTCTCACAGTATCCTCACTCAGAATACAATATTTGTAATGAGACATAGCTGCATTACATTTTCCTCATAAAAGAGGGTTTCCTTCTAGGGAAAAAAACCCTAACATAAATTCTACCATCATATCCATGACCTTATAATGAATGGTCCATATTTACTATGAAATTACAATATACATTTACAAGGAAATTTTTCCTTTGGGGGATTCACCCCCGAACCCCTGTTGGGGGCCTGCTTTCACCCAGACCCCATAGGGGAAGTAACCCCCCTGCACTCCCCCACGTGGATGAGTGTACATTCTTCTAGGTTGTAAAATATTCATGGGGTATAAACACGACTGAAAACAAAAACCTCTGAATCAAAAAGATAATCAGGCTCCAACACCAACATGGCGAGGATTTTCCAACGACTATAAATTTGTCCATATATTTTTTCTAGATTGAAATTTATGGCCCTTCAAATTTATTTAAGCCTTCATTAACTAGAGTCTCTCAAAACCACATGGCACCCATGTGGTCCCTGTCACCTGGCACTCTGCATCATCATAGTTTACATAAACTCTCCCAACCAAGAGTTAACATTTATCTAGATCTTATATACCTACTAGGTTAATTAATCATTAATATAGTGAAATCCCACTCCTTCCTAAATCTCCAAGGGAACTTAGGGTTATTAATATTAGTTAACACATAAGTCTTTCGAATTCGATGAAATTTCCTCATCATGCATTTATAAACCCAAATCTCCTAAATGCAAAAGATACGAGGAGGGTCTTGTTGAGCACTCAACACACCCTAAAAATCCTATGTAAAATTTTACTTTTTGGGTACCACTTGATCTTTGCACTGTCTGAACTAGATTTTCCTTTGAGAAATGTTTTGTCTTTGTTTGTTCTCTTGACTCTCATCAACTATTTAGATTTGTGTAATTCTATAAAACCCGAATTAAAAGGACTTAACACTTAAATAAGAAATTAACAGCCAAAACACCTCACCCAACGTGCTCAAAGAATTTGGCATCAAAAGAAATTAAAAGGTGAAAAGGAACCATTCGAAAAAACCTCAGTTGTTGAGCGCTGACCTTCACCGGTATCGGTAAAAGGAGGTTTTTGTTTCACGAAAAGTGTCACATACAGAAATCACCGACAACCGATCCCCTTCAGCATCGGTAAAAGGAGAAGGGAGTAATGTTTGGAAGGAAAGGAAATGATATCGTGGACGTCCAATAACCGACACTCTTGTCGGAATCGGACAAAACCGAATCACGATGAACATTGCAACCACGCTAAGGAGTTTTCCCACGATCACTGATTCCCAGAGCGTTTCGATATCGCCAGTTTTTTGAACATGCCAACCCAAAGGAAAATACGCGATAGGTTTATCTCTGATCATCGATCCCTAATAGGTTTATCTCCAATCATCTTAGTTTAATAATGCACAACTGGAAGAAAGTCCTGACCCCGACTAATACTCGTGAGTTAAGTCACCGGTCTTCATTGCCATGTGTCCCAAGCCAGTTTTACCACGTCAACACCGTACAATGAAATTGATCAGCGTCGGAGGTTTTTCGTGGAAGGATATCAATGAAAACACCCGTAACACATTACCGATCCACGATCTGCCCACTAGGAAAGCGACACGATGGGACGTTTTAGTACTAGATAGGTTTAGATTTGGAGCATTTAAGGGACTAATTAATTCCAAATCTCACATTAGTTGTTGTTTCATGTGTGAATCAAAAGGCCGTTTGAAATTACCAATAGAACACACCACCCTACACACCTTCATCATCAACCCGCGATGAATTAAATTGCAGAGATTCGGTGGTAGATTTGTTTGAATTTCACTTCACCTGAATTAATTGGTTGATACGACATGGTAGGTTCTTCCCCATTTAAATTCTCTTGAGCCATTGTACATGAGACCATTATGCGTGCAAAATAGTTTTAGAGCATCTAGATGAGAAATATGAGCAATTCAAAGGCTTCCGAGATCCCGTGAGTATCAAACTACAAGGTTTAGCAAGCGTTACAAGTATGTACCAGTCTGGATTTTCTGTGTTTTCATTTTCGTATATACATTTTTATCCAATGTCGCTCTGTACACGAGCCCTAAAGGATTTTTTCAATTGGAGGAAAAATTCCTCCAAGAAAACCAACCACCAGGTGATCTCTAAGAGAACTGAAGATAAAGGAACCAGAGGTGGGAGAAGGCTCTTCCCCAATGGTTGCAAAAGAATTAGAATTTTCCCCAAGGCTGGAACCAGTCATCAAAACATCCACCAAGATGGTTTTCACTCAAACTCTAGCCTTTGAAGACACAGAAGAAAGCATAGGGACCAAGGAACCACACTCTCGCACTAGGGAGAACTCTTCAACAAGATCGACCGGGAAGAATTCTTGGAATATATCCCGTACAACGACCCCGATATGAGAAAGCTCGATGATGAAGATTTTCTGAACATTCGAAGATCATACTTGCACATGGTGGAAATAACAACTCCAGTTTTCCCCTACATAGAACTCCTAAAGTGGCTCATCGAGCACACAAACACACAAAAATGTTTGATTAACGATGTCATTGGCAAGTGTGTCGAGGTTTTCCTTCTGGTAGAAGTGCAGAGTTATTACAATCTTAGAGACCCAGAGGAGCAACTGAACACCGATTTCTTCCTAAAATTCTACGAGTTTCACGACATTGGTCGGGTGATGGATTCATGGTGGAGAGAGGATAAAAAATACACCAATCATACCTTCAGTTAGTACTGGGTGGCCAACTTAATGGAGCCGTATATCTATTTAATGGCCCTCATCTGTTGGTTGTATGGGGAAAAGGATTGATCCAGGTTTTCAGGGGAATGGATGCCTCTAGCTTACACAATGGACATTTTTGGGAGAGCTTTCAACTAGGGAGACGTCATTTCAAAGTAGCTAAGAATCTGCATACAACAGGCTCAGACGCCGAAAGAAGGAGATACTCCATCCTTTTACATGGCTTCGTATTTGTTGGACGTCATATGCACCAAAAATGTCTTTGTCAACATGAACATGAGCTGGCACGCCTCAGATATCCCAGTCCACATTTACTTCAGCATCCTGTGGGATAATAGGTACAAAATATTCTACTCCCTTATCTGCGATGAATTCATCGCACACATTCATTTCATTCTTTTCAAGAAAGAGTGTCCAATACTATCGATTGCGGCCAAAACGTTGATAGCTAAAGCTAGCCACTGGTATCTAGATGATCGCGATACCTACATTAGGGTATTCGGGGCCACTAGAGCACCTCATCTCCTACCAGCACATGTCCCTGATCGACTTGTTGTGGGGGAAATTTGCTACCAGACCATCCTGCAAGGTTACAACGCTACTCTGGTGAATGATAAGAAGCGAGAATTTATACCTTATGGATTCCATATAGGTTTCTACCTAGTAAAAGACACTTCTCAAGCCAAGAAGGAAGGACTGATCCAATTTGAGTTCTACTTCCAGACTGGTCATTTTCGCAAACATGACCCAAGGATTCTAGTCTTGAATCACACATCATAGGTATCATCTTACTGGCCATACGCCCATGACAGGTTTGAAGATGAGGTCTTCATAGAAAATGCTCATAATTGGGATGAATTTGTGGCAAGGATGGTTGACCCTAAGATGACTAGGTTCAGAGCCATGACCCTGGATGAACAGACAATGATCCTAGAAAAATCAAGTCAAGAGGCCCTCAGAGCCAAAGAAGAAATGCTAGTGGCTCAAGCAGCAGAAACTCCCCAGGTAACCCCAGCATAAGATAGAAGTTCCCTCAAGGATCAGCATGCATAGGAGAGGGGGTTACTCATGTTAGAACATGCACAGTGGATAATTGATCAGCTACAAGATGACCCAGACATCATAAATATGCCAAGGTTTCCTACCGACAACCCGTATGAAAGCTAGATGGGACCAAGTAGCCCTGATTTTATAGACCTTGATGAGATTACTAGGTTATATGACCCTGAATTCACAACACCACCAGTCGTATTGTCGACAAGTGTTTTGGCTCAGACAGGGACTGTCGAAACATCATAGAGGACCAGTGCATCAAATCTGTTAAGTCCGCTGATAAATATATATGATGATGATGAGAGCCCAAAAGTATCTCTTGTGACCCATGTACATATCGAAGAATAAAATGGACCAGAGAATACATATTCCCCCATGCCCGACGCCCAAATTCAAGAGGTTCCTCAGAAAGAACAAGAAGCCAAAAGTGTCATAGACACTAAGCTACCCAATGCACCAGAGACCCGTGCAGATAGGTCAAAGGAAGATTCAGGGTTGGACGAGCCAAAGGAAGAAGCCCCATAGCAAGAAATAAGCATCTCAAAGGAGGATGAACAAGTAAGTATCGACTCTATCCTCAACGTCTCTATTTCAATCGGTATGCAAACCCCCGATGAGCGATAGACAGAAGAAGGGCCTTTGGGGCACAGTAAGGAATTTCAAGAACCCAATCTTTAACAAGTATATACCATCGACAGTCTGTGTAATACACTCACCTGGGGAGATCAGCAGAATCCTAAACCTATGGATGAAGTAGCCGACATACATGCCATAGCTTATGATAAAAAAAGGAAGGTTATCGTCCAGAGAACCACCAAGAAGAGGAGGATCACTTTAGATCACTCCATCCTCATCACTACCAAGGAACATATGATCAACATAGAGCATACTAAGACTTCTAAAATTATCGGCACAGGGATGGAAATCATAGATTCAACCCTTGATAGAGCTAAAAGAGATGAGGAGGAGTTGGCCACTGCCCTGAAATAATTGGAACATTTGTGCCACTTGGAGAAATACTATCAAGACACCACACAGGTCACAGTGTTCCTAAGGAGTGATTTCCAGGAGGCCTACAACAAATTCACATATGAGAGGCACCTCTTCACTACAAGGATAGCTGAGCTCTATCAAGACACCCTCATGGCACTTGCGACATGAAAAGATATGGAGTAGTGGTACGAGAAAGTGCAACAAGATGTGGAGAGATTCGACTACATAGGTGCGTTCCAACAGGGCCAAGATACAAAGGAACATGACATTTGAGTGTTAAAAGGGAGTAGCCTTGATAGCATAAGGAAATCGGCTGAGTATTGGGAAAAAATGGCTCGATAACCTCACCAGAAGATTCAAGAAAAATGGGCCAAGTGCAAGAAGAGCTAGGTCAAAATCAACAAGGAAATAAAGGATATCGAACTCCCCAAGTTTGGTATTCCTGATGTCTTTGTTGACTTGCATGACATAGTCAAATCGCACACTGAGAAAGACTCATTATGGGCCAAGGAAATAGCTAAGGTGACAGATATGGTGCCAGGTCAGGTGCGATAGTTCACAGAGCACCCAATCAAAGCTCAAGCTATGCTGCAATGATTAAGTGCTAGTATAGTTAAGTATCAGGCACATGCAATAGAGATAAGAGAGATTTAATCAACCCCAATGGAACAACATAGATTCAATACGCCAACACCTGCGAGGATTTTTTCATCAAGTGGTCAGAGTACAAGAAGAGTCACCCTCTTAAGTGATATCTTGAGATGACTCTTAGACAAACTAATAGGAGAAAATGCCACATGGCGAATTTTGTTTTACTTATCTGCACTTTTGCCATTATTTTTAGTTAATTTTATGTTATAAATAGGATCATTGACCGATTAGTGAAAGTTCGATGGTTGTTGCAAGAAAATCTCATTTTTGGTTTTGTTAAGAACTATTTCGGAGCTGCCTTTAATTGAGAAGTCCTTCTAGACCAGAGACAAGCTTATGTTTTCATCAAATGCGTGTATGATTGGGTGTGGAGAAGAACTATTTCCTATTTTGTCTCATGAATGGATGAAGTAATGACTAAGAGCTATTAAATCTATTGATAAGTTATCTGATGCAATGTTTTACATTTCTTTCTTTAATGATGAAAATGAATCTTTGTGTTATTATGTGATTGACGATTAGAGTTGAGTGACTTATTTTGCTTGTCGTCGTTTATCACATCCATGTTTTCTTTTGATAATTTGCATCTCAATAAATAATTGGAATATTCACATGGTTAATGTATTAGTACTAGGTCTGTGGTATACGATCATTGCCTGCAAGCTAGAGTAAAGGGTTATACCAGGCTCAACCTCTTCTCCAATAGTTTAGTTTGTTCCCACTTTGTTACCTAGTTGGTTTATACCATCTTTATCTTATATCATTCCTACCTAAGAGAAAAACACAAAAAAAGAAAAACACAAACTGGAGGAGAAAGCCTTCACAAGAAAACATAAAGCCCTCAGGTGAAGAGGGCTCTCCCATCTTCTATTTCCATGTTTGTGAAGAGGGATGCCAAACAAGCCCTCATCGACATATTTCCCTATTCTAGGAAATTATTCTTGTGATTCCTACTTCGGGAACTTCTCCCCTCTCTCATCTGATGTCCCTCTTACTCAAAACTCTGAAATGATTTTTCGAGAGGAATTGCCGACAATAGTAGAGGAAACCCTCTTATGCCAAGAACCTACATTAGAAATCACATAACTAACAGCAGGAAAAGAGGAAAGTACTAGGAAAGGGGAAGTTGATACATGTTTTCCATAAGTTTGGACCCTGTATTTTGATGGATCTAAATCGAAAGAAGGGTCTGGGGCAGTGTGCATCCTCATTGATCTTAATGGTAAACGTCATTTCCTATCCTGTAGACTTGAGTTCGAATGCACAAAAAACACTACCGAGTATGAAGCTCTAGTACAAGGGTTAAAGAAAGCCATAGATTTAAACATCAAAGAATTGAAGTTTTTCAGAAATTCTGAAATCATCGTCAGACAACTAAGGAATACTATACATTGCAATTCTCCCCACCTAAAGAATTACCAACAGAAAGTACACAGGTTAATAGATAATTTTGAAGCTTTCAACATTATAGAGATTCCCAGAGCAAAGAACATTCTTGTTTATTCCCTAGCCACCATTTCCTTGAGGTTGTCACCTCTAGAATATTATGAAGCCTCATGGTTCACTGTGGAGCTACTCTACAAACCATCGGTGCCCAACAACATCTCTAATTGGAATTTATTTGAAGGAGATGAACATATCATAAAAATTTTGACTAACCAAGATAATTTCAAAGACTTGACTATTGACGATGAATTATTCCAATAAAAATCAACAGAGGCCAATCCTCAGACAGATCAACCAATAGAGATATCAAAGTCTCACACAATACCAAAGGGGATATCCATATTAGAAAACCTTTTTGATCTAAAGGAAATATTTAAGGGGTCAAAAAATGCGAAGATTGGTAGTTCCTGTCCCATGCATGAAACTATAAATCTAGGAACCCCGGAAAACCCCAAGAATGTAAATCTCGGTAAGACAATATCTAAAGAGGAAAGGAAGGCCTATTTAAAACTATTCAGACAATATCAAGATGTATTCACATGGTCCTACCAGGATCTGAAAACTTATGATACTTGTATTATTCAACACATTATCCCATTAAAACCCGAAGTGAAACCCTTTCAACAAAATCTCTAGAAGTATCATCCATCTCTAGAACCTCTCATGTGTCAAGAGTTAAAGAAACTAATCGATACCAAGATCATTTTTCAAGTTAGACACTCTGCATGGGTAGAAAATTTGGTTCCTGTGAGCAAAAAGTCTAGCGAAATTTGCCTATGCGTAGATTTCAGAAACCTCAACGAAGCTTCAGAAAAGGACAACTACCCAGTCACACCAATTGAGAAAATCTTGCAGACCATTTTTGGCTCTGATATTTTCTCCCTGCTGGATGGTTTCTCAGGTTACAACCAAGTTCTGGTTTCAGAGGAAGACCGTTTGAAAACTACCTTCTGAACCAAGTGGGGAACCTTTTCCTAGAAATGCATGCCCTTTGGGTTAATTAATGCAGGATCAATATTCCAAAGGGCCATGGACGTAGCGTTTTGAGGAATGATTAACATATGTGTAGTATTTTATTTGGACGACATAATGGTGTATTCTAAGAACAAAGTGGAACATATCCAACACTTGACCTAGATTTTCGAAAGGTGTAGGAAATGCAGCATATCCTTAAACCCTAAGAAAACTATTTTCGGTGTGGAATAAGGTAATTTTTTAGGCCACATTGTATCTCAAGTGGGCATTCACATAGATCCAGAAAGAATTAAAGTTACAGCTCAGCTTCCATTACCCCACAACAAAAAATCTATGCAATCATTCTTAGGAAAAATCAACTTTGTGAGGAAATTCACCCCCAATTTCGTGGAAACTATCAAACCCCTAAAAAAAATGATTCGTAAGGATGTTAAGTTTAAATGGGATGATGAACGAAAGAAATCTTTCAACAATATTAAAACTGCAATCTCTCAAGCCCTAGTGCTTCGAAGTCCCGATTTCAACAAATATTTCTTCCTCTATACTTTCACCTCCGACCAACCGTTAGGCGCTGTAGTATTAAATCAAACGGATGATGATAGAAAAAAATCTCCAGTGTCATTCATGAGCACTAACCTCCAAGGTGTTGAAATTAATTATCTTGCTATAGATAAACAGGATTATGCAGTTTTTAAAGCAATAAAACATTTTATATCTTACATCCTCAAGAACCATACCAAAGTAATCGTTCCTCACCCTGCATTTTGATCCCTATATACTCAACAGGAGATGGGGGAAAGAAGAGGGAAATGGATGGTAGTAGTCCAATAATTTGATCTAGATATAAAACTTGTTAAATTTGTTAAAGGTAGAGGGTTATGCAAACTGCAGCTGAAGCTCAAGACTAAGTAAATCAAGACCACTGATGGGAGAATGAAATGGCATTATGGTGTGGTGAGTCTTCATACATTTCCCCAGGGCAAGAGTCTTGGTATGAGAAAATGAATTATCTCCTACACCATGGGACTTGTCCATAAAACCTCAACCCTAGGGAAAGGAGAGCTCTCGGGTTAAAATCTACACAATATCGCCTCATAAATTTGGTACTCTTTCGGGTTAATTATGATGGGGTACTTTTGAGATGTCTTGAACATAAAGATGCAGCTAAAGTTCTAAAGGAGCTCCATGATGGCCCTCCTAGTGGACACTTTGTATGAGACACCATCACTCATAAGATATTGAGAGATGGTTATTATTGGCCCACTTTGTTCAAGGATTCTCACACATATGCTAGAAACTGTAAAACTTGTCAATTATGCGATGGGAGGGAGAAGAGAGCAGTTGTCCCACTCCAACTAGTGGTCGTTTCTAAGCCTTTTGAGCAATGGGGGTTAGATATCATAGGAGATATTACACCAAGATCTTCTAAACAAAACAAGTACATACTTACTACCACCGATTATTTCACGAAATGGGCAGAGGCCATCCCCCTGACTCATGTAAACAAGAAGGTGGTAATCCAATTCATAGAACAACAACTAATCAAAAGGTTTGGTATCCCTTCTATTCTTGTTTTTTATAATGAAGCTTACTTTTCTTCTACCTTATTAACATAGTTTTATTTTCCCTGGACAAAGAAATCATAATTAGATACTATGCAAATTATTATCCATAGGGAAACAGAGTAGCATAATCAACTAATAAGAACCTAGTGAGGATATTGAAGAAAACGGTTGCAAACAACCAGAGGAATTGGCATAATCTAGTCCATAATGCTTTATGGGCAGATAGAGTGACATCCAAGGAAGCTATAGGGAATTCCCCATAATTTCTAGTATACGGGAAGGAAGTCATTCTCCCAAATGGACTATATCTTCCATCTCTTCATCTCGCTCAGGAGTCCAGAGCGCAGCCCTCATCAATCTTACAACAAAGAATTGACACCCTACTCATGTTAGAAGAAGAAAGGGAAAAAGATAAATCAAAATTCATAGACCACCAGTATATAGTTAAAAGATGGTTTGACAAGTATAAGGCTAAAGAGAAGAATTTTGAAGTAGGAGACTTAGTCCTAAAATGGGACAGGGCAAACGAGACTAAAGGAAAACATTCTAAGTTTCAGAATCTATGGCTTGGACCTTTCCAGGTGGATAAGAAGATTGGGTTAGCCACATATTGACTAAATAATCTGAGGGGAGAATCTGAAGCTCTCCCAGTAAATGGCCAAGCCCTTAAACAATATTTTGTTTATATATATATATATATTTGTTTATTTTTCTTTTGATGCGTCGATATATCTTTTGCATTTTTACCTTCTTTTTTTTTGTCTTTTGCGATCATCCTTCCGAGATTTTGAAATATTGTGTTTAGCGAGAAAATGGTTGACCTCAAATAGAACTCTCTTCCTAACTCATCGCTCACATACAAACACAAGAGATTATGAGGAACCTGTGGTTGTTTCAAGGGATTATTTATCTAACATGTGCAGATGAACAACCTTGGAGAAATGTAGAAGTGTCTGCTTAGTGGTCTGGTAAGACTTTAAGGGAAAGAAGGAAAGATGGAAAGGACTACATGCACCTGAGAGACATAGCTAGTAATTTTCACCTCAGGGCATTCTACCGAAATAAAATTCAACTATATCAAATGAGTGCACAGTAAGAGAGGGTATGCAAATATCTCCACCGGGGATATGGACGCTCGCTGGCAGCGGAGCAAGGTCTGTGATGTCGGGGTGACTTCATCGGGGATATGGACACTTGCTAGCAGTGAAGCAACACCGTAGAAAATGAATAAAGGGTAACTAAAAGGCCTAGGTTCCAGTGAAGGCTTCACTAGACTTTTTTCAAAAGAAGGCATGAGTCAAGGTTATAGGAAAAGAAGGTGGAATAAAGGTTAAAAAACCCCACATCCAGGCCCAGATGAATCAACCAGGGAAATTCCAAATGCAAAGGTAAAAGAGGCTTTGATTTAAAACCAGTTAAGTTCTCCATTAGCTTTTTCATCAGTCGATCCCGAAGGATGAAAAGAGATTCTACTTTCACTCAGTAAGTCTCCATTTTTTGAGAACTCAACACACCCTAAAAATCCTATGTCAAATTTTACTTTTTGGGTACCACTTGATCTTTGCACTGTTTGAATTAGATTTTCCTTTGAGAAATGTTTTGTCTTTGTTTGTTCTCTTGACTCTCATCAACTATTCAGGTTTGTGTAATTCTATAAAACCTTGGGAATTAAAAATACTTAACACTTAAATAATAAATCAACAAGTAAAACACCTCACCCAACGTGCTCAAACAATTTGGCATCGAAAAAATTAAAATGTGAAAAGGAACCATTCTAAAAAACCTTAGTCGTCGAGCATCCACCTTCACTGGTATCGTTGAAAGGAGGTTTTTGTTTCACAACAAGTGTCACATATGGAAATCATCATTAGTCGATCCCCTTTTGCATCATTAAAATGAAAAGGGAGTAACGTTTAGAAGGAAAGAAAATGATATCGTTGATGGATGATAACTGACATGCTTGTCAGAATCAGAGAAAACTGAATCATGATGAACATTGCAACCACGCTAAGGAGTTTTCCCCTGATCACCGATTCCTGAAGCATTTCGACATCGGAATTTTTTTGAACACGACAACCTAAAGGAAAATACGTGACAGGTTTATCCCCAAATGTTGATCCCCGATAACTTTTCGACATCGACGATCCCAGTCTTAGTTTAAGAATGCACAACTAGAAGAAAGTCTCAACCCCGACTAATACTCGCGAGTTAAGTCATCAGTCTTCATTGCCACATGTCCCAAGCCAGTTTCTCCACGTCAACACCGTACAATGAAATCGATCGGCATCAGAGGTTTTTCATAGAAGGATATCAACGAAAACACTCGTAACACATTGTTGATCCCCGATCCGCCCACTAGGAAAGCGACACGATGGGACATTTTAGCGCTAGATATGTTTATATTTGGATCATTTAAGTGACTAATTAATTCCAAATCTCGCATTAGTTGTTGTTTCTTATGCGAATCAAAAGGTCGTTTGAAATTACCGATAGAACACACCACCCTTCGTGCCTCCGCCATCAACCCATGATGAATTAAATTGCAGAGATTTGGTGGTAGATTTGTTTGAATTTGACTTCACCCAAATTAATTGGTTGATATGACACGGTAGGTTCTTCCCCATTTAAATTCTATAGAGCCATTGTACACGATATCATTCTGCACACAAAAGAGTTTCAAATAATACAGAGCAACGAGATGGGCAATTCAAAGGATTATGAGATCCCGTGAGTATCAAACTACAAGGTTTAGCAAACATTACATGGATGTACCAGCCTATGTTTTCTGTGTTTTTCATTTTCATATATACATTTTTATCCAATGTCACTCTGTACACCATCCCTAAGGGATTGTTTCGATTGCAAGAACAATGCCTCCAATAAAACCAACCACCAAGCGATCTCCGAGAGCGCCAAAGCTAAAGGAACCAAGGGTGGGAGAAGGCTCTTCCCCAATGGCCACAAAACAATTAGAATTTGCCCCAAGGACGGAACCATTCATTAGGACATCCACCAAGAAGGTTTTCACTCAACCTCCGGCCTTTGGAGACATAGAATAAATCACAAGTAACAAGGCAACACTCCCTCACTGGGGAGAAATCTTCAAGAATATCAGCTGGGAATAATTCCCAGAATATATCCCGCACAACGACCCCGATATGAGAAATCTTGATGATGAAGTTTTCTTGGACATTCGAAGATCATACTTGCACATGGTGGCAAGAAGAACTCCAGTTTTCCCCTGCATATAAATC
Organism: Picea glauca; assembly: GCA_000966675.3. NCBI lineage: Eukaryota > Viridiplantae > Streptophyta > Pinopsida > Pinales > Pinaceae > Picea > Picea glauca. The sequence continues at coordinate 76,958 of JZKD02S0142318.1, read as the reverse complement.
CTAAAGTGGCTCATCAACCACACAAACACACAAAAATGTTTGATTAACGACGTCAATGGAGAGTGTGTTGGGATTTCCCTTCCGGTAGAAGTGTAGAGTTATTACAATATTAGAGACCCAGAGGAGAGACTGAACATTGATTTCATCATAAACTTCTATAAGTGCCACGACATCGGTCGAGTGATGGCTTCATGGTGGAGAGAGCATAAAAAAGGCACCAATCGAACCTCTGGCTGGTACCAGACGACCAACTTAAGGGAGTTGTATATCTATTTAATGGCCCTCATCTTCTGGTTGTATGGGGAAAAGGATTGTTCCAGGTTTTCAGAGGCATGGATGCCTCTAGCTTACATAGTGGCCAATTCCGAGAGAGATTTCAACTGGGGATCCATCATTTCAAAGCAGCTGAGCATCTTCATACAACAAGCTCAGATGCTGAAAGAAGGAGAGACTCCATCCTTTTACATGGCTTCATATTTGTTGGACATCATATGCGTCAGAAATGTCTTTATCTGCGATGAATTCTTCGCACACAATCATTTCATTCTTTTCAAGAAAGAGTGTCCAAGACTATCAATTATGGCCAAAAAGGTGATAGCTAAAGTCGGCCACTGGTATCTAGACAAATGTGATACCTACATTAGGGTATTCAAAGCCACTGGAGCACCTCATCTCCTACCAGCACATGTCCCTGACTGACTAATCTAAAAATGATAAAGGCTTGTATTCTTGAAAATATTTGCAAGTTTTATTTAAGAGTTCTTATGTCAAAAGGATAAATTTGCAAACATGAATTTTATAGAAATTACACATTCAAGATGCAATAATAACCAACACAATACAGTGAATAGTAAACACATAACACAACAAATGATAAAGGAGTTCACCCCTCTCTTGGGCTACATCTCTTGGTCCAGCTTCCAATGGATATTTTATATTATTTGCTCAAAGTGATAAAATATGTTATTTACAATGCTCAAAATTCCAAATAGATGGCTCTAATGGCTTCAGAACATTCAAAAACCCTTAGCTGGGCTTTTTCGGCATCTGATTTGGCCAAAAATTGAAGAAGATAGGCTTCCTAGAAGTTCCCCTTCAAACTTGTTGTCTTTGGATTGACAAAATGCACCTCTGTGTATCCAACCTAGCCTCTGGGCTCATTTCCATGCTAAAACCTAGCACCGGGCACACAACCACAACACGCGCACAATTGTAGAACGGTTAGGGAACCTAGCCCCCTAACCGCCAAGTCGTTGGGCGTATGGCCATGTGACCATGCATAAAAGGCTGGGGCTAACCATTGTTCAAATCGAATGGACATACGACAAGTGTCAGCACGGTTTTAACCATTGGAAAAACTCCCATGCAATTAATCATCGATCATATGTATTGTTAACATAACCGTGGGCTGGGGCTAAGCCCCAGCCCGACCCCCGCGCCAAACTATACAATAGTCAAACTTAAATAAATTTTAATGCATATACATATTAAGAAATAATGCGTGGGCTATTGGTATCCCACACCATGTGAAGGCACTCCACCTTGGCGGGAGGTCCAGGGTTCAATCCCCACGGACTCCATATAATTTTGAACGGCCAATCAAATATGGTGCTACATGGAAGCCCATGTCTGGGCTATGTGGCACTTTCCCACTTGTCAATAATGTGCCACATGTTGAGATATGATTCGACCTAACAACTGCCAACTGTCTACAGACTCAGACCTACCACATCAGCATACGGCCCTGCCACATCATTGTACATCCCCGCCACATCAACAACTATACAGACTATACAGTCAACAAATTGTTTTTTGCTTGTTTGATAATTTGAACAGAACATGATATCTCACTCATTCGACGTCTGTTTGAACCCGTTCGAGTTGCGTTGGGTTCATGATGATGAGGCCTACGCACCTGTTTCATTTGAAGTGATTCTAATCACTTTGAATTTTGAGCAAAATTTGATCCCCTGGATCACACCTCCTCATTGGAAATCTTTTGGACCTCCAAAAGTATACTTTTAGTCTATCTAAAGATGAAGGTATAGTTCCCTCACCTTCCCAACCTCAATCCACTTGTCTTTTCTTGGATTTGTGCATTAAAGACCAATTCGAAGATATTCCACATTTCCTCGTTTTGAAGTTCTCATTCTCCTGTCAAGGATTGTGTCTTCATGCAGTTTTGTAAGATATTCTGGGGAGAAATAATCTATAGAAGGAATCTAAACATGTTCTCCTTGATCATCAATCAGAGGCTCATACAATTTCAAATTCTCAACATTAACAACTGCATACATTTTCATATAAGGAGGTAAATCCAAACATAATGCATTATTACCAATCTTGTCAAGAATCTTGAAAGGACCATATCTAATTGGTTTCAGTTTTTTACCTTCTCCTTTAAGCCTCTCCTTACTAATGTAAAGCCAAAATTCATCTCCAACTTGGAAACTGTGATCAACACAATGCTTGTCATGTCTTGTTTTGTACTTGGCTTGACTCTTTTCCAACTATTCTTGTACCATTTGATGTATCGACTGAATTTGTTCAATGAACTTTTCTTCCCTATCAATGTCATATTGACCATCAATAGAAATATCCTTCCCAAAGATAAAATCTAAAGGAGATTTGGGAAAATAGCCAAAACATGCTTCAAATGGCGATGTTTGAGTTGAAGAGTGCTTAGCTCGGTTGTAAGCATGTTGAATGCAGTGTAAATTCTCATCCCAAAGTTTAGGATGCTTGCTGCAATAACCACGAAGAAGATGCACCACTGTTCTATTAACCACTTCTGTTTGACCATCGGTTTGCGAATGAAAATCTATGCTCTTTTTCAGTTTGGTGTCCATGAGTGCCCATAAACTCGACCAAAAGTTCCCAATAAATCGAGAATCTCGATCAGAAATAATGGATTTAGGCAATCCAAAATGTACCCAAACATGCTGAAAGAACATTTGTGTCATTTGCTCAACTGTAACTTGCTTCTTACAAGGCATCAAAATACACATTTTTCTAAATTGATCAACCACAACATAAAGATAATCATGATTCTTTTTATACATAGATAGACCTCCTACAAAGTCCATGGAAATACTTTCCCAAGGACGAGAAGGAACCAGAAGTGGAGTATACAAACCCAACTTTCTATTGCTAGGTTTGCTTGTGGCACATAACAAACATCCTTGAACATATCTTGAAACACTTTCATTCATTTTAGGCCAATAGCAATACCTTTGCAAATTAGCCACCGTCTTGCATAAACCAAAGTGACCAGCAATAAGAGAAGAATGGGCTTCTCTTATTATGTTGATTCTTTGACCCTGTGGAATACATAGCTTTCCAAGATGATGCAAAATATTATCATGCACATGGTAATCCAATTCCTCAACATGGTTAGAATGACACAAAGTTGCATATACTTCTTTAAAATAAACATCTAAAGCATATTGCTCAACATAGCTCTCATGCATGATAGGACTATGCTTAAGAATAACTGAAGCACTAATAATAGGCCTTGAAAGCATATCAACAACTTTGTTATACATTCCCTTCTTATACCATATGACCATGTGGAATTGTTGTAGAAAACCCATCCATCTGAAGTGCCTTGCGTGTTGTAGCTTTGTTTGTGATTGTAAGTATTGCAGTGGTTGATGATCTGTGTCGACAATGGTTTCTTTCCCCAACAAATAATGTTTCCATTTTTTCACACTTTGCACCAATGCATACAACTCCTTATCATAAAAAGGATAGTTAATCACAACACCATTAAAAGTTTTAGAATGAAAACAAATGGGCTTACCATGTTGTAACAAGATTGATCCCGTTGCATAATTGCTTGCATCAGTTTGGATTTCAAAACGTTGTCTCAAATTCGGAAGTGCAAAACTGGGGATGAACTGATTTTATCCTTCAAAGTATCAAAATCCTTTTGTTTCTTGCCTCCCCATTGGAAAACTTTCTTGACGCTTGTCACTACATGTAATGGAGCTGCAATTGAAGAAAAGTTAGCAATAAACTTTCTCCAATATTGAGCTGCTCCCAAAAAACTTCTTACCTCTATCACATTGTTGGGCTTGGGCCACTCCAATATGAATTTGACCTTGGAGGGATCAATTTTCAATTCTCCTCCACCAACAATATGCCCCAAGTAGATAAGTGAAGTTTTTCCAAACTCACATTTAGACATCTTCAAAAACAACTTTTCTTTTATCAAAACATCTAAAACTTGATTTACATTCCTAACATGCTCTTCACGAGATTTGCTAAAAATCAAAATGTCATCCAAGTAGACAATAACACAATCATCAAGAAAAGGCCTTAATACATCATTCATAACTCTCATGAAAGTAGCAGGAGCATTGAAAATTCCAAAAGGCATTACCATCCACTCAAACAAACCTTGCTTTGTTTTGAAAGTTGTCTTCCATGTGTCTCCTTCGGCAATCCTATTCTGATGATATCCGCTTCTCAAATCCAACTTAGTAAAATACTTAGTATCTTTCAATTGATCAAGCAAATCATCAATTCTAGGAAGAGGATAGCGATTCTTTACCGTAATCGTGTTCAAGGCCCTGAAATCTACACACATACACCATGTACCATCTTTCTTTGGCACTAACACAATTGGATATCCACATGGCGATGTGCTTGGAACGATGACCCCTTTGTCAAGCAACTCTTGGATTTGTTTTTTGATTTCAGTATTCTCCATCACTGACATCCTGTACATACCAATGTTTGGAAGAGGAAAATATTGCTACAATTGTATTTCATGTTGGATACCCCTTCTTGGAGGTAATCCCTTTGGTTCCTGAAACATCTCATCATATTGGTTAACAAACTCATATAGATCAGATTTCAACTTTGCATCACAACCTTGGAAAACTTCTTTTTCAACATTATCTTTGGGTTTAATCATCAAGAGAACTAAATTCTTACTAGCATTGACAAATCTCTTCATTTGTCTGACTAATCTCTTCATTTGTCCCACATTTACAAGTGACAAATTCATCTTCTTTGAATGTGCTCTAACAATGTACTCAACTCCATTTTTAAACAAGTGATACGTATTCTCATGACGATGAAAAATGGCTCTTCTATGATATAAATATGGGCTTCCCAACACGATACCATAGATATCCAAAGGAATAACATCAAGCTCTACCTCATCTATAAAATTTGCAGTGATGGCAAACCTAAGTTTACACCTTCTTGTCACCTACAATTTAGCATTGTCACATATCCAACC
>JZKD02S0142318.1:41466-52027 GCA_000966675.3 Picea glauca | reverse complement strand
CATTTCCCTCATATCCATGAAATCCTTTCTGAGATCTTCATCTTCTGTAGGAATATTTTCATGACTCTCTTCATGAGCCATACTTGGTGAATGCCTCCTTGAAGCTTGAGGTGATGATATAATCTTTCTTCTTGAAGGATGAGAACTTGGCTCTACAATTTTACCTTCTCCTCTTGTGAGTTTCAACCTTGTGAGCATCAGAAAACAAAACACTTGCAAATAATCAAGCCTTCAAAAACCTAAGCTCTGATACCAACTTGATCTAAAAATGATAAAGGCTTGTATTCTTGAAAATATTTGCAAGTTTTATTTAAGTGTTCTTATGCAAAAAGGATCAATTTGCAAACACAAATTTTATAGAAATTACACATTCAAGATGCAATAATAACCAGCAAAATACAGTGAACAGTAAACACATAATGCAACAAATGATAAAGGAGTTCACCCCTCTCTTGGGCTACATCTCTTGGTCCAGCTTCCAATGGATCTTTTATATTATTCTCTCAAAGTTATAAAATATGTTCTTTACAATGCTCAAAATGCCAAATATATGGCTCCAATGGATTCAAAATGTCCAAAAACCCCTAGTTGGGATTTTTCGGCACCTGATTTGGCCAAAAATTGAAGAAGATAGGCTTCCTGGAAGTTCCCCTTCAAACTTGTTGTCTTTGGATCACCAAAATGTACCTCTCTGTATCCAACCTAGCCTCTGCACTCATTTTCGTGCTAAAACCTAGCACTAGGCACACAACCACAACATGTGTGCAACTATAGAACGATTAGGGAACCTAGCCCCCTAATCGCCAAGTCGTTGGGCGTATGGCCATGTGATCGCGCATAAAATGCTGGGGCTAACCGTTGTTCAAATCGAATGGAAATAAGACAAGTTTCGGTGTGGTTTTAACCATTGTCAAAACTCCCGCACAATTAATCATCGGTCATATGTATTGTTAACATAACTGCGGGCTGGGGCTAAGCCCAAGCCCGACCCCCGCACTAAACTATACAATAGTCAAACTTAAATAAATTTTAACACATATACATATTAAGAAATAATGTGTGGGCTATTGGTAGCCCATGCCGTGTGAAGGCACTCCACCTTGGCGGGAGGTCCAGGGTTCGATCCCCACGAACTCCATATAATTTTGAACGGCCAATCAAATATGGTGCCGCGTGGCAGCCCATGTCTGGGCCACATGGCACCTTCCCACTTGTCAAGATATGTTTCGACCTCACAACTGCCAACTATCTACCAACTCAGCCTTGCCACATCAACGTATGGCCCTGCCACATCATTGTACATCCCTGCCACGTCAGCAACTATATGGACTGTACATTCAACAAATTGTTTTTTGACTGTTTGAAAATTTGAACAGAACACGATATCTCATTCATCCGACGTCCGTTTGAACCTATTCGAGTTGTGTTGGGTTCATGGTGACAAGGCCTACACACCTGTTTGATTTGAAGTAATTTTGAGCACTTTGAATTTTGAGCAAAATTTGATCCCATGTATCACCGACTTGTTGTGGGGGAATTTGCTGCCAGACCATCCTACAAGGTTACAACACTACTTTGGTGAAAGATAAGAAGAAAGCATTTATACCTTATGGATTCCATATAGGTTTCTACCTATTAAAAAAAACCTCTCAATCCAAGCAGGAAGGACTAAGCCATTTGGATTTCTGCTTCCAGACCGACCGTTTTCACAAACATGACCCAAGGGGTCTAGTATTGAAGCACGCATCACAGGTATCATCCTATTGGCCATACGCCCACGACAGGTTTGAAGATGAGGTCTTCACGGAAAATGCTAAGTATTGGGATGAAGTTGTGGGAGGGATGGTCGACCCTAAGATGACTAGGTTCAGATCCATGAGCGTGGATGAACAGATGATGATCCTAGAAAAATCAGGTCAAGAGGCCCTTAGAGCCAGAGAAGAAATTCTAGCGGACGAAGCAACAAAAACTCCCTAGGTAACCCCGACGCAAGATAGAAGTTCCCCCGAGGTGCAGGATGCGCAGGAGAGGGGGTTACTCATGTTAGAATATGCGTAGTGGATAATTGATCAGCTGCAAGATAACTTGAACATCATAAATATGCCAAGTTTCCCAGCCGACAACTTGAATGAAAGCCAGACGGGACCAAGCGGCCCTGAGTTCATAGACCTTGATGATATTACTGGGTTAGATGACCTTGAATTCACAACGCCACCGACCGGATTTCCGAAAGGCATTTCGGCTCAACCAGGGACTGTCAAAGCATCACAGAGGACCAGTGCGTCAAATCCCTTAAGTGAGCTGATAAAGATATATGACGATGATGAGATCCCAGAAGTATCTTTTGTGACCCCTGTGCGTATTGACAAGAAAAGGGACCAGAGAATACATCTTCCCCCATGCCTGACGCCCAAATTGAGGAGGTTCCTTAGAAAGAAAAAGAAGCCAAAAGTGTCCTAGACACAAAGTTTCATGATGCACCAGATACCCAAGCAAACAGTCTGAAGGACGAGTCAGGGTCAGACAAGCGAAAGGAAGAATCCCCACAGCAGGAAATCAACATATCAATGGCCGATGAACAAGTAAGTATCGAGCCTATCCCCGACACCTCTATTTCAATCAGTACTCAAACCCTCGATGAGTGACAGACAGAAGTAGGGCCTTCGGGGCATAGTGAGGAAGTTCAAGAACCCAATATTGAACAAGTATATACCATCAACATTTTGGGTAATACACTCACTTGGGGAGATCAACAGATTCTCAAACCCATGGAAGAAGTAACCGACATACATATGATATATTATGATCAGAAAAGGAAGAATATCATCCAAAAAACCACCAAGAAGATGAGGATCACTTTATATCGCTCCATGATCATCATTATCGAGGAACATCTGATCAACACAAAGCATGCTAAGACGCCCGAACTCATCGGTGCAGGGATGGAAATCATAGATGCCACCCTGGATAGAGATAAAAGAGATGAGGAGGAGTTGGTCGTCGCGCTGAAAGAATTGAAACATTTGCACTACTTGGCCAAATACTATCAAGACACCACACATTCCATGGTGTTCCTAGGGAGCGAGCTCCAAGAGACCTACAACAAATTCACAAACGATCAAAACCTACTCACTGCAAGGATAGTCGATATCCTAGAAGAAACCCTCATGGAACTTGCGACGTGCAAATATATGGAGCGGTGGTATGAGAAAACGCAACAAGCCACGGAGACAGTCGACTACATCGATGTGGTCCAACAGGGCCGAGATACAGAGGAACAAGATATTCGGGTGTTAAAATAGAGTAGACTTGATCGCATAAGGAAATCGGTCGAGTATTGGGAAAAAATGGCTCGAGAACCTCACCGGGAGATTCAAGAAAAATGGGCCAAGTGCAAGAAGAGATGGGTCAAACTCAACAAGGGAGTAAAGGATATCAGACTACCTGAGTTTGGCATGCCTGATGAATTTGTCGACTTGCGTGACATAGTCAAATTACACACCGAGCAAGACTCATTATGGGTCTAGGAAATAGATAAGGTGACAGATATGGCACCAGGTCAGGTGCGATAGTTCACGGAGCACCCAATCAAAGCTCAGGATATGTTGTAGTAGTTAAGTGCCATTATAGTTAAGTATCAGTCACATGTGATAGAGATAAGAGATATTTACTCATCCCCTATGGAACAACATAGATTCCCATACGCCAACAGTTGCGAGGATCTGTTCATCAAGTGGTCAGAGTACGAGAAGAGTCACCCTCTTAAGTGATATGTTGAGATGACTCTTAGACAAACTGATAGGATAAAACTCCATGTGGCGAATTTTGTTTTACTTATCTACACTTTAGCCGTTATTTTTAGTTAATTTTATGTTATAAATAGGAGCATCGACCAATTAGTGAAAGGTAGATGGTTGTTGCAAGAAACTCTCATTTTTTGTTTTGTTAAGAACTATTTCAGAGCTGCCTTTAACTGAGAATTCCTTTTGGACAAAAGACAATTTTGTTTTCATCAAATGCATGTATGATTGGATGTGGAGAAGAACTATTTCCTATTTCTTCTCATGAATGGATGTAGTAACAAGTAAGAGCTATTAAATCTATTGATAAGTTATCTGATGCAATGTTTTACAGTTCTTTCTTTAATGATGAAAATGAATCTTTATGTTATTATGTGATTGACGATTAGAGTTGAGTAAATTATTTTTCTTGTCGTCGTTTATCACATGCATGTTTCCTTTTGATAATTTGTATCTCAGTTAGTAATTGGAATATTCACATGGTTAACGTATTAGTACTAGGCTTGTGGTATATGATCATTGTCTACATGCTAGAGTAAAGGGTTATCCCAAGCTCAGCCTCTTCTCCAGTATTTTAGTTTGTTCCCACCTTGTTACCTAGTTAGTTTATACCGGATTTATCTTATATCAGTCCTACCTAAGAGAAAAACACAAATGTTTGAACTAGAGGAGAAAGCCTTCACAAGAAAACGTAAAGCCCATCGATTAAATCGGTCGTATCGCAAGATCTGGAGAACAATTCCACTGTTAAACGTTGAAAACTCTAATTGGGCCTCGGTGGTGGGTTTGGTTTCTGTTGATTTAAAGGGATTTAGGACCCATCAACAGGTCCCACTTAGTTAATTAATTACATTTAAATTATTCTTACAGTCTGCAAGAGAAGAAGGTATTTCTGGGCCTTCATCCATTTTGAATTATCCAAAATACCACTCCAAACCTACAGATTTCTAAAACTCCAGACTCCCGAAGGGTCCACACTTACACGTGGTGGAACGTTAAATGTAGAGGTAGGGAAAGGAAGGTGTGGGCCTTTGGCCAATTAACCTCGGCGTTATAGAATCCCAAGTTCCTCGAAGCCTCGAACTCCCAGTTCCCTAGGTATTCCATCAACTATTAGAACAAGAGAGCATGTCCCAAGGGGTTGACATGCAAAAAAGGGTAGATATGACACCTAGCCCCATCAATGGGTGACACGTTTCATGTTCCAACTGGCACATAAGGTCTATAAAAAGAATGAATCAAGGTTACACATGGCATGGTGAACATGGGTCCATGTCACCCTAGGTGATGTTAGTGTTCCATGTCACTCTGGATGGAAATCCTCCAGGAGCCTCTAGCCCCTCCTACCTATGCAACCACCTGGAGCTCTGAAGTCTGAACTCTCGCCAACAACCTCCCAATACCCTATTTTTCCCACGGTCATGATAGGTCCACGTAAATCCATAGACTTCAGTGTTCGGGGGTTTGGATAATTAGTTTCCCTTTTACTCCTGGAGTGTTCAGCGTCATACTTACCACGATCTATATCCAATAGTCGGGAAATATCTGGAAGCATCCTCAGATTGATGGTCCTCGTTTCTTCACTAATTCAACGTTCGGGGGTTCCGCCCATTTAACATTATTTTTCTCTCAGAGTCGTTAATGTTGGATTAACCATGACTTAGATCCAACGGTCAAGGGAGATCCTGAAGCATCCTCGGATCGACGATTCTCGTCTCTTTGCGACTTTGGCGTTCAGGGGTTCCACCCATTTAACACTCTTTTTTTCTCCTGGAGTGGTCAACGTTGGATTGACCACGACTTAGATCCAATGGTCAGTGGCGATATTGAATATCCTCATATCTACGACTTTTGTTACTTCACAACCGAGCAGTGGATCAGGGTCTAATGATGGGGAATATCCCATGGTCACAGTTAAGGAAATCTTCGGATGTTGGTCAACCTCTCTGGTAACCATGCCAGCAAGTTTCCTTCAAATGGTTTTACATGTTGTATAGTTATAACATCCTAGAGCTTTGAACTCCCAGAGTTCTGAAGCTAATATGTCTTAGCTCCTTTCTGACCTAGCGAAGGGTTTGAAGTTCCTGGTCATATGGATTCCCTGACAAGTTCTAGGGTTGCATGCTTAACTCTTAGCCGTGATTTGGTTAGGGTTGTGGGCATGAGCCCTCGGTCACACAGATGAATGGTTTGAAGGATGTTCCCTCCCTCCACAAAGATCAAATTTAGTAACATGTGAATGGAATTTCAAGGGGTTGAAAGGAATAAATAATTCCAACAAAGTCTTCCCTGACTCTCACATTACAAAATCAATCCTTGGGAAAATTCCCTTAAGGATTTTCCAACCAACACAAAAATCGTAAACTTATTCCTAAATTCATTTGAAGACCCATGTCTAAATAGTTCTCATGATGCTAAGAAGAGGCAAACAAAAACCATTCAAATGCATGGGTTCACAGAAGAATAATAATCATTTAAAATATTAATCATACAATGTAAATTCTAGTCATAGACACAAACATCCAACCACTCATTTCAATTCTAGTACATAGGGTATAAGAATACTTATCAAGAAACTAGATAGTGAAGAAACTGTTGAGAGGGGTTCCCTTTTCCACCCAACCATAGGCACAACAACTTCTGGATGGATTTACTACTGGCCACCCCCTAACTATATCATGATTCTCTGAGAGAGACTCTTCCTTCTATTCAACAATAACCAAGGATGCAAGCCACTCTCCTCCTCTCACAGGAACTTGGCAGATCGATTTTCTCTCCACCAATAAAGGGGTTCTACGATGGGTGCTTCCTCATTCACTTATCCTCTCTGCAACCTCATTCATTAGCTTGGACTGAAAATTCTTCCCATCAATTCCTGTATCCATAACAAATTTGTTTGTTGGTTCTCTTCCGAACCAGATAGTTTCACATGCTCTCCCTCCTTAGAAAATTGTCACCAGACCCATTCCCATTGCATCCTCCTCCTCTACCCATGAATTTCCCTTCTTTTCTTACCTTCCTTATAAATATTTCATGGGTCCAAATCCCCATTTCCTAGTCAGGTCAGCAATTTTTCATATGGGTACTCTGCCCATCTCCTCATTGACTCTTGAGGACGACTTCCCAACTACCAACCTCACTGGTAATTTATTTTTCTAGGTCTGAATAATTTAAATCTAGTAAAGTAATGGTATGGTGGGGTTCATCTCAACCATTGTCGGTTCCCCCACCATATCTCTCATGCATCATGATCTACCTTGGAAAAACCATTCAGTAGTTATACAACGTTTCCATTTTATTTACTAACATAAATACATACATTACCTTTTATAACAAAAAGGTTCATCAATTCCAACATCCACACATATTCAATCTTCCCATAGTATTTTAGCATGCATATAAACTATAACATGGATTAACAACAGTATATGATCGCATCCCAGACAATGCCCAAGCACCTGAGAGGAGTGCATAGGAGAATATCAACATGATTTCACAAACAATTGACAGATACAAGTATGAAATTTAGGATCTCAGAGAAAGGATCAATCCTATGACTCCTCCAGAGGTTTGAGAAAAGAGAGAACAACAGTCTGCACTCCATATATCTAAGATGGAGAAATAAGCAAGGGAAGTAGAAGATTTATTCGACATAACCACATAGATATGGACTATTCTGGAGGAGGATGAAAATGTCCAACAATGGGACCAACAAGAGGAGAGAATCAACGTTGCCATACATGAGCTAAATCCATGATAGAAAACAATGAGTATCATGGAGCACTTGAAGGGCTCTCAACAAATGAAGACTCTCGAGAAAGAGTTGAAAACAACACAGAGAAAGAAGTAATAAAGACAAGCCGAATTGGAACCCCTCCAAGAAAAAGCAACATGGATGATTGCGCAATTGGAGGAAGAGAATACAAGTATGGCACAGGCATAGTCTGAGGGTGCAGCATTAATGTAGGAGGAGATAATAGTGCAGTCAGTGGAGGTGCTAACAAGAAAAGTTGTGTATATGAGGGAAAAAGGAAAGGAACTAGTAGAAAAGTTCCACAGTTTGGACAGGGAAGTATAGGGAGCACACACAACCTAAGTGGCTTGAAATGAGCCACATGTCAGTGATGGGGGCTTGTTGGGTGCAGGCCTATTTTGAGGAAAGACCTGTGTTTTGAGAGGAAGACCTAATTTTGGAGCACACACAATAAATGGCAAGAAACGAACATGCAGAAAAAGAAGGACAAGCAGCATGCAAGAGGAAAAGCCACATGGTGAGGAGGTATTCAAGCATAACCATGATAGGTTTAGGGTTTTTGATAAGGATTGTAACAACTATAAGCCTTAAAAATAGTATAAATAATAACCTAGGAGGTTTAGGTTGGGGCTGATTACTTCTTGTTGGATTGTTTTTTTTGGGTTCTTGAGTAGTTGATATGAGGAGATTATAGATGGTAATAATCCCATTAGAATATTCGAATAATCTATTCCTTTAGGGTTGGATCATGGGTTGAGGATCCTGGTGTGATCTAGTCCACCTCATAAAGTATTCTTTCCTTGATCTTGATTGTATGACTAATATGTAATGAACGCAATGCAAGATTATGAAGAGAGAATAAATAAAAGAGGAGGAAAGCTAGATCTTTGTGGACATAGTCCTAGGAGGGGGTGAACCATGGTAAAAATTTTGTTCTGTGTGATGTTTATTGAGTATTTACCTTATGTTAATGATTATCTTATGAATGAATGATTAACTAGTTGTATTAATATGCATGCATAAGGATAAAGATGAATGAATCTTAGAAATACTTGAATCAATAACAATTTTAATGCATAAATAAATATAGAATACACTCCAAGATCCCCACTCATTCCTATACTACAAACACTTGGGTATTGTAGTCACCCATAAATCTATCTCAGGTGAGATTGTGTTATGCACTCTATGTTAGAATATAGAAGATGGTGTGCTCGTTTTACCATTGATGATAAATTCGTCACTGAATCATAGGCTAAAGCCTCCCTCTGAGCACCTTAACCTTGACTGAGAATTCCTCTGGAAGCAAACCCTAGGCTAGATAGACAAACAAAGGGTAGTGCACCTTTCCCCAAGGATAGCACAACACAAAAGACTAATCAGATAGTCCAAACCCTCGCCAATAGATAGTCCAAGCCAACACTGAAAATAGTTGTTGCTGCACCTGCACCTGCATTCCTCCTCCACACATGCGCACCAAACTAGAGCTGCAATGCACACCAACTGGGAAACTATAATTTTGAGATGTTGTCAAATGAGAACTGGCACCCTATATTTATAGTGGTTCTGACAGTTTTTTTGGGGCCGACTTCTCCTTCTCGATAAGTGTCTGTTCAGTATATTATTATTATTTATGGTCGACTTCTTCTCTTGGAGGCTAATAACCTAATATAAATTATCTTCTTGAGCTGACAAGGTTTCTAGGGTTATTAGCCAACTCGTTAGGGTTTCTCTTGCTTCCTGAAGTCTTCTATTCTTGTCAGGTTCACACATGGAGTTAAATACATCCCGCAACTACCATAATATTAACACTCCCTCCTAGCTAGAGAGATATTTACAAGTAATGGACTTGAGTACAAAAACATACCATTTACCCGGTAGCATCAATATAGTCATCTAGACTATGTCATGACTAGATCATGAGCATCACCATCACCATCAGCTGCATCAAATCTCGAAACCATACTTCATCTAAGTAATTATATATGATGTTGGATAAGTCACTCTCACCATAGAGTGATACAAGAGGAGTAGAAGTTCTGAACTATTTTCCGTCTGGAAAATCTATGTTCATCATCCATCTGAATGATCATTATCTCCAATAAAATGTTGATAGTCTTCAAGGTAATTAGAACAAGGATAGAGCACAACTGTGTCTATTCATAGTAGTACATAACTACAATCCAGTGGTTCACTACCACACCAAGTAACACACAAGTACTTGATCAGCAATGTATGATTGCGAATAGTGAAACATATTCACCCCAGTAGTCCTCATCTACTGTCATCTGATAGCATCCTGCATAGAAACAATGTTATGATATAGATTGAATTATCTGGGCCAATATTTCACTCACATCTATGAGCTCTGAAAGAATATCTGCCTCACGAACAATGGAACATGTCCACCACAATAGTATATCTCTAATGTCTGGAGACAGGTAGTCTCCATAACAATCATCTGATGCCATCCTGCATAGAAAAATCTTGTTAAAGATGAACTGAATCCTCTAGGCCAATCTTTCACTCACATTTGTGAGATCTGAAAGAATATCTTCCCTCATCAGCAATGGGCTATCTGCCCGATTCTTAACAAACAAGGAAGAAAGATTATTTTTGATTTCTAATCCTGGACCATTTCTCACCCTGGGCCATTCTTCCTACACTAATTAAAGTGCACCCTAGACAGAATGTATAAACCCTAAGAAATGTTTGGACCATTCCTAACCCTAGGGCAGTCCGCCCACACTAATTAAAGCGCGCCCGGGAGAGAATGAATAAACCTTAAGGAAGAAGTGTCCCTGATTGCGGGGCCTGGACGATTCCCCACCCTGGGCCATTCCTCTGACACTAAACAAAGCGTAACCTGGAGAGAATGAGGATGCCCTAAGTAATAACTGTCCAGACCATTCCCCACCCTGGGCCATTCCTCCAACACTAAAAAATGTGTAACCTGGAGAGAATGAGTCTGCCCTAAGGAATGTCTGTCCTGCATCAATATCCAAAA
>JZKD02S0142318.1:30581-41416 GCA_000966675.3 Picea glauca | reverse complement strand
ACCCTAGGCCATTCCTCCTACACTAATTAAAGTGCACCCTGGAGAGAATGTATAAACCTTAAGGAATGATTGTCCCTGATTGCTGAGCCTGGACTATTCCCCACCCTGGGCCATTCCTCTGACACTAAACAAAGTGTAACCTGGAGAGAATGAGTATGCCCTAAGGAATAACTGTCCAGACCATTCCCCACCCTGGGCCATTCCTCCAACACTAAAAAATGTGTAACCTGGAGAGAATGAGTCTGCCCTAAGGAATGTCTGTCCTGCATCAATATCCAAAATGGACCATTCTTCAAAATTGCTCACAATTGTGAACTTCGAAAGAATGACTTCCCAGTGAGGCAGACCATTCTACTTGACCACTACTCAGAGTGACTTCCAAAAAGAATGACTGTCCTATACCACTCCCCATGTTAACCACAATGGGAAGTTGATGTCTATGATACATCAACAATCAGTCTGCCTCCCATGTTAACTACAATGGGAAGTCATTGTCCGTCAAAAATCTTAATCCACTTTCCGAACAGGAAAGCATATGTCCAATCTGGACTATTTTTCAATTACAAAGATAAATAATATTTTCAGTGTTCTCACCTAACTTGGAGAGTCATTTCTTCCTTTTCCAATAAGAATGAAGTTGTTTCCATGAGCTCCAACTTGAGTACGCAAACTCGTTCATCTTGGATAGAAGCTTTTACCAAAATGTCTGCGTATCTTCTTATCTATGGAGATATGTTTTGGAGAAATCATTTTCTCCTTTCTGGATTTTATCATGGATAATGTAATTCTTGTTCTTTAGTCTGGAACACTTGTGAAGGCTTCATGTATATTTGAACAATAGAGTATATCATAGTTGGAGAACTGGAACATATCCATGTGGCGCTTCTTCTGTCATCATGAGATCTGATATGCTAAGTAGTCATCTTGATGTTATACGAAATATTCTCCATGCTTTTGTTGTGCACTGGAGGTTCTCCACCAAGTTGTATTATTCTTATCTGCATATAGGAGTCTCTTTCTAGTATGCCTTAAAGTCTTGAGATTGCTCTTCATACGCTCTTTATTCAATTTCTCTAGAGAACATTCTTTGCATTCATCTGATGTAGAACTCCAACTCATGGGTGTTGCAGATGATATAATGACTTATATATAGAGATAAGTCTGGTGTACTGGAACAAGCAATCATCATAGTATTCTCCCTCCAACTGAGAGAATCTCTAGTTCTAGATCTCGCAATGCTTTCATTCATAACTCTTCCATACACTGTTCTTCATCACAACTTTCAGTTCTTCTGCTTGGTTGCTTTTAGTGAGTTCATATCAGCTGGTAATCTTGTGATTCTTGATACAGTGACTGGTTGTTCTGGTTTCTCTTCTTTTTTGGAATCTTCATGTTCTTCTTTAGTTTTCAGGTCCATGGAGTTTCTTATAGATTCCATTCCCTAGAGATTCCACTTCTTCCCTTCATCATAGGATCACGGATCTAGATGGACAACCGGGAATTCTTTAGGGCTTCTGAGGAAGTCTTCTTCTGTGGCTGAACTAAACACGTGTTGTCTTTCATGACTGTTACCATGGATATATACCTTTCATCATCTTCAATGGATCATAGGATTATGTAAGAGTGCATATAATTGGCTCCCTCCTTCTGATAGAGTCCATACTTCCATTTGAATCCTTATTGTCTCTTGTAATATATAATTGGCTCTTTTGTCTGACAGAGTCCACGCTTCCATCTTAGTTGTCGTCATAAGTCTTTCTCCAATTTCTCTTGATGTCTGACTTCTAAGTCTCTTCAAGATTGATTCTAATTTCAGCTTATCTTGTAATAGCTTTCACATGATATATTTTATTCTTTCATGTGTAATATCTAATGATAACTCTTTTCATCTTGTTTGTTCTTTCATAGGTATAGTTCCTCTTGGAACACATTATTTTCCAAGAGATAGATATACAAGATATGTACAAGGATGATACAAGCAAGATATGTACAAGAAATAAGAAGAGTGTTGTTACCTTTTAGTAGAAGAAGTCTCTTCCATCCTACTTAATCTTCTTTGTAGGTTCCTTTTCTTCGGCAATCGATGCTTTGTGTTTCTCCTTCCTTTTCTTTATCTCAGAACATTGATTTCTGTAGTGACCGTACTTTTGGCAGTTGAAGCATTGCATTTCTAAAATATATTTTCTTTGTTTTGGCTTCCTTCTTGAATCGAACTTTCTTTTGTCCCTAAAGTTCTTGAATCTTACTATGAAGGCTTGATCATCGTACTTATTTTGGGGTTTCTCTTTTGCATTGATCCTTGATTCTTCTTGAGCACAGCAAGCCCAAAGTTCTTCAAATGTTGGGTACTCCTTCCTTGTGTTCATGCTTGCGGAAAATGCATCCCATGTCTTGGGAAGACCATTGAGTACTATGTTCAACAATTCCTTTTCTAAAGTGATCTATTCAATAGCTTGTAGTTGATCTCTTAACTGGGAGATCCTTACAAAGTATGATGTTATGCTGTCATCATCATTCATCTTCATGTCACGGAGCTCATTCTTCAGACTCATAACTTGTCCAATGTTTCTGACTGAGAAGAGATTTGTTAGGGAATCGTACATCTTATTCGATGTGTCAAGATGGGAGATGTAGGGTATCAAGTGGTATTTTATGTAATCCACTATGATACGCATGGCATTGATGTCAACATCTTTGAACTTCTCCATAGCTACAACGTTCTGCGGTTCCTTCTCTTTTCCTTCTTCAAACTCTGGCTTCATGAACTTTCCTTTCACAATATCCAGCACTTTATTCTTAGCAAGGATGAGTTCAATCCTTGTCTTCCATGCTCTGAAGTTAGAGGCTCCATCTAGCTTATTCTCAGACTTCATAGAGTTCGTCATGGCTTGCTTGACTTCGTCAAACCCTAGATTTGACCAAAAATTCAAACTTCACGTCTTGGCCTTCTGAGAGTACCAGGAGATGCGGTGGGCTAGCGAGCACTGATTGATCCAGATATTAGGTCAATATCATCACTTAAGGCACCTCGACAAGAGGTTTAGGGTTTCTGTAACTTCTTCTACTAGTAACCCTAGCTGCAGTGCTTTTGGAAACTGCTCCTGCTAGTAACCCTAGTGGTAGTTTTTCAACGAGCTCAATGTCTAGCAGTTATGTTTCCTTCTAGCGTTTTAGGCTAATTGAAGGGGTGTGGGCCCGTGACCTATTAGAATATAGAATATGGTGTGCTCGTTTTACCATTGACGATACCTTCGTCACCCAACCATAGGCCGAAGCCTCCCTCCGAGCACCTTAACCTTGACTAAGAATTCCTCCAGAAGAAAACCCTAGGCTAGATAGCCAAACAAAGGGTAGCGCACCTTTCCCCAAGGATAGCACAACACAAAAGACTGATTAGACAGTCCAAACCCTCACCAATAGATAGTCCAATCCAACACTGAAAATAGTTGTTGTTACAGCTGCACCTGTAGTCCTCCTCAACACGTGCGCACCAAACTGGAACTGCAATGCGCACCAAATGGGAAACTACAATTCTAAGATGTTGTCAAATGAAAACTAGCACCCTGTATTTATAGTGGTTCTGCCAGTTTTGTTGGGGCCGACTTCTCCTTCTGGATAAGTGTCTATTCAGTATATTATTATTATTTATGGCCGACTTCTTCTCTTGGAGGCTAATAACCTAATATAAATTATCTTTTTGAGTCGACAAGGCTTCTAGGGTTATTAGCCAACTCATTAGGGTTTCTCTTGCTTGCCAGAGTCTTTTATTCTTGTCAGGTTCACACATGGAGGTAAATACCTCCTGCAGCTACCATAATATTAACACTCTGCATGCAGTGTTTCCTTTTGGTTTACGAGGAGAGTTGATAGTTTTAGAGGGTATTTTTGGAAACATGTTGAGATCTAAACTTGGGTCAAACCAAGAAGTAAGAAGTCATAGATCTAGCCAACAACCTCTATTACTATTTGGAGAATATTCAATACTATTTTCCTTAAGAAATTTGGGGAAGTTAAATCACCAGCCACCTTGGTCTTAGATCTTTCAAGAATAAAAATGGATACCGATGAAAATGATAAATATTTCAATCAACATTTCTTGTCCTTACTTAAATGGATTATCTGGGCTTCCAAACCTTCTAAATATGTCACAGTCAAATTTTACACTTTATTTTTTCCCATGTCCATGGCCATGTTTGTAAAAAACATAAAGAAAGATACCTTAGAAGAAACTTTTCAAGAGGCCCTAAAAAAGTGAAAACAAATATGCTTAGTCTAAAGGGAAACTGAGGGGATGAATCCTCCAAAGATAAAGCCAAGACTAAAACCAAATCCCTAGTTACCAAGTCTTTGGAAGAAAAGAAGGATATTGATTCTATGGATATAGAATCCCTCCATAAATTTTTCAATAAATTGTCTAATGAAATTATTGATTTGAAGAAACACAATAGGGAAGGCTCTTCTAATGCCAGGAAATTTTTTTAATTTCCACCTAATAAAGATAAGAGCACTCCCCTAGTTAAAAAAACAACTATGTCAACATCAGAAGGGATTAATATGGAAGATATTGTTCAAGCCCTGCAACATTGAGCCACTGAAAATATAACTTAATCTAAAGAGAGAGAAGATGAAAAGGAACAATCAGAACAAATGAAAGAATTGTATGAAGTACTTGAGAAACAAGTGAATTCATTTCGGGACATTTCATATGGATTTGAAGAAGAAGGAGAAAGATAAAAATACATATGTCCTAGAATGTTGTAACCATTAGAAGTGCAATCAAGAAGACTTCCTCAAAAACCCCTACTTCTTCTGAAACACCTAAAAATTATCCTCACACACAAAAAACACTAGATACTCCTTCCAAAGTGATTTTTCCTTCTAATTCTACCACAAAGTTAGAATATGATTTCTTGGAAGACCTAAAATTAAGTAAGGCCAATATTTCTCTATTCGAGCTTATGAAGCTTCCTCAAATTCAGGAGAATTTCATCAAAACACTTCAAGGAAATAATCCCAAAAATTATAAAGAAATAAATGTGGGAGAAAAGAAAGAAACAAGTAAATCTTATCCATCTGACAATACACATACACCTAAAATCCAGGTAGATGTGAACGCTTCCTTATCAGGGAAAAGGTCCAGATCCACCACTCTACCTTTTTGGTTACTTTAGAGATTCTTAATAGTAATGTGCATAATTGTATGATGGATTATGGTGCCTCTTCAAATGAGATTCCTTTTAAAGTGTGTGAAAAACTTAATGTCAAGAATGAATAATATGACATTCAAATTATATAGCTTGACAGAACCAAAGTTAAATTGATAGGGGAATTGAAAAAAAAATTAATCAGAATTTCTTCAAACCCTAAGATACATCAAACTATTGACATCATGGTTGTGGATATACCTGACACCTATGGAATTCTCTTGCGCAAAGACTAGTATGATACACTTAAAGGATATTGTTCCATAGACTATTCATGCCTTTGGCTCCCCTATAATGGAAAACCAAAAAAGATTGGGATTGATAGAGAATGATACATGAAACATGTGGTGACAGACCTGAATGAATCAAATGAACCTGTAATGTTTATTCATTATATTCTAGGTAATTAATCATGTGATTCATTCTTTGGAAATTACTATGTTGAGATCTCATCCTTTGCGGAATCAAACACACAATCTAAAATCCTTCGTTGCATTAAACTGTCGAGTCCCAATGTAATATAACTTATTTAAATAGTCGGGACAATGTATAGTCTAGCTTAGTATGTAGAGATAAGATAGAAGTTTTTTCTCAATGTACTAACCACACTAATATTGAAACAAAAAAAAAATCCCAAGTCCATACATAATATAAAAATAGACCCTAATATGTGGAATTTATTTTTTGATGGGTCAAAATCTCTTGAAGGTGCAGGTGTTGGCTGCATTCTAGAAGACCCAAATGGAAAGAAATTCATCATAGCATGCAGGATGGAGTACCAATGCACAAATAATAATGCTAAATATGAATCCCTTCTACAAGGATTAAGGAATGAAATTGATTTAGAAGACAAGAAGATCAAGGTATTTGGTGACTCTGAGATAGTCATAAGGTAGGTAAGAAACAACATGCACTATATCTATAGTAATCTTAAACATTACTAGAATGAGGCATGGGAATTGATCAATTCATTTGATGCATTTAATATTAGTCATGTTCCCCCATGTTTAAATTATGATGCTAATTTATTATCCAACATAGCTTCCAGGATTATTCCTTTTGATAACTTATTACCTGATATAGTTTCCATGGAACTGCTTTACAGACCTTCGATACCGGATAATGTAACCAATTAGAGGGTCTTTGATGACGATAATCATGTTATGAGTTTCTGACACCTAGAATATACCTTTAAAGACTCCATAATTGAGGAATATAAGAATGATAAATAAATCAACGCAGATGTTCCAGGCTCAATCAATCAATCAATCAATGGATCAAAACAAACCGATCCATATAAACAACATCCTCAAAAGTGTGATAAGACTAGAAAAACTCTATGGCCTTCAAGACAAGTTTTAGAAGGTGACAAATTGCAATACCAACAACTCATCCTTGCAATTTGAAGTGATAAATTTGGGATCTAATAAAATTCCCTAGACCATCAACCTAGGAAAGAAATGTTCTCCTGAGGAAAGACAATAATTCATCAAGTTGTTTAAAGAATACAAAGGCATATTCTCCTGGACATATGATGATCTCAAGACATACAACACAAATAATATTCAATATGGTATTCCTATGAAACCACAAACCAATCCTTTTCAACAGAATTTGAGGAAGATGAATCCAAGCATGGAACCACAAGTAAAAGTTGAGCTTAATAAGTTTTTAGCTACCAGAACAATATTCCAGTTAGGCACACCCAATGGATATCGAATCTTGTACCTGTAAGGAAGAAAAATGGAGATATACGACTCTATGTTGATTTCAAAAATATCAATAAAGCTTCATAGAAAGACAATTTTCCAGTTCCTCCAATGGAGAAAATCTTGCAATGTGTATCAGGTTTTGAAATGCTCTCACTATTGGATGGTTTTTTTGGTTACAACCAAGTTCTTGTTTCCCATGATGATCAATCGAAAACTGTTTTTATGACTAAATGGGGAACATATGCATATAGAAAAATGTCCTTTGGCTTGATCAACATTAGGGAAACCTTTCAAATATCAATGGACATTTCTTTTAGAGGCTTGATTGGAGACTATGTAGTATTCTATAAGGATGACGTCATTGTCTTCTCCAAAGACAAAAAATATCATATTGCCCATTTGAGAAGAGTATTCAATAGGTGTAGGAAGTATGGTATATCTCTCGATCCAAAAAAATATGTTTTCATTGTTGATGAAGGTAGACTTTTAGGGTTCATTATTTTCAAACATTGTATGAAAATTGAACCTAAAAGGATTGAAGCAATTGCTAAAATTCATCCTCCTCATAACAAAAAAGAAATGCAGTATTTTCTCAGGAAGATCAATTGTGTCAGGATATTTGTCCCAAGCTTCAATGAAATAGTGAAACCCCTCCAAGATATGATAAAAAATAACACAAAATTTAAATGGGGGTCAAAACAAAAGGAGTCTATTGACAAAATCAAATTATAAATAGTACAATCTCTTGCATTGTTAAGACCATATTTCAATTGAGGGTTTTTACTCTATACATTTTCATCTGACATCGCAACTGTTCTAATGCAAAAAAACCAATAATGAGATGAATTTATCATCACCTATATGAGTTCAATATAATAATGAGATGAATTGGATTACCCTGAAGTAGATAAAGAAGACTTTGTTGTGTTTAAAGTTGTAAATAATTTCATACCTTACTTGATTGAGTACAAAACCAAGGTAATTGTACCTTATCTTGTTGTAAGAAATCTACTAATACAAAAGGATTTGGGGGGAAAAAGAGATAACTAGATAACAACCTTACAAGAGTATGACCTTGAAATTAAGGGTGCTAAAATCATCAAAGGTTGGGGATTGTGCAAACTATTTGTTGAATCAGTAAGAAATGAAACACTGGAGGACATGCTAAGAAATGAAATATAGGAGGATGCGCTATATCAATATCAGATCTTATTTTAAAGAGAGGTATGTTACATTCCTGCAAATTATGATCAATGGTACTATGAAATGAAATATCATCTAACTCACAACACAAATCCACATTATATGGAAAAAAAAGAGCGTCCTCGGACTCAAATCAACCCAATATCAGCTCATCCAAAGAATATTGTGCAAGATAAATTATGATAATGTCTTCTTGAGGTGCCTTGAAAAAGAAGACCTTGATAAATTCCTCTTCGAACTTCATGATGGACCTGTTGGAAGACATTTTGGAGGTGATACTATAGCCCATAAGATACTCAAAGATGGATATTATTGGCCTACCTCTTTCAAATATTCTCATGTGTGTATAAGAAAGAGCCAAGAATGTCAAAGAGAAGCTAGAAAGGAGAAGAAGTTTGTGTTCCCCCTGCAACATTTTATCATCAAACACCCTTTCCAGCAATGGGGTTTAGATGTGATAGGATAAATTAATCCTAATTCTTCTCTATTGCGAAAATATATATTGTCATCTATTGATTACTTCACGGTATGGATGGAAGTAATACCTCTCAAAGCTATCAATGAAAATCAGGTGATATAATTCCTTGACCCCTTTATTATAAATAGGTTTGGCATTCCTAAATCATTAGTTGTTGACAATGCTAGATACATTTCTTCCTTGAAATTGACTGAATATGTTCTTGGTAAGAATATCAAAATTAAATATTTAGCAAATTACTACCCTCAAGGGAAATGGCTAGCAGAGTCTACTAATAAAAATATGATCAAAATCCTAAAAATAATTGTAACAAAACATCAGAGGAATTGACATCTATCCCTTCCCAATGATTTATTGGTCGATATAGTAACAATCAAAACTTGTCTAGGGAATTCTCCTTTCTTTCTAGTATATGGAAAAGAAGCCACCCTGCCAACTCACACTTTCCTTCCTTCCCTACAATTATCTCTTTCTATACAAGATTAAGAGTTCTTGGTCATGCAACAGATATTAAATATGCTCCTTAAGTAAGAGGAAGAAAGAGAAAAGTACAAAAAAAATCTAACATAACATCAATAATTGGTTAAAATATGGTTTGAAAGAAATTCGTTGGGTAACAATGATTTCAGAGAAGGTGACCTAGTGCTTATATGGGATAAAGCAAATGAAATGAAAGGGAAACACAAAAAATCCAAAAACTATAGCTAAGACCTTACCAAATCTATGAGAATATTGGATCAGGAACATTTAAACTCAAATCATTGGAGGGAGATCTTGAGGAGCTCCCTGTCAATGGATAATTTATCAAAATATTCTTCTCATAATCACTTTTAGTGATATAGTTTTGTACATAATAGGTTTTCTGAACTTTCCTTTTCTCCTTTTGTAGTTTCTATTTTAGTCAATCTGTTAAGCCCTAATATTGGCTCATTACCCCTTAATTGGGGAATATTACATTATTAATGTTATTTTATTTATGTCGGCTCTATTCCATTAGTTGTAATTATACCTCCTAGTCTCCTATATATACCAAGGAGACATTTTCATTTGGACTCATCTTGTACTTGAACATTTATGTGGGGTAAAAGGAGGTTGCCCCCTCGAAGAGGCTTATTATCTGAAATTATCTCTTTTTCAAGGCGTTGAGTACTTATTCTGAGGTTTTTCTATGCTATATTGATATTTGGTTCTTAACATATGGTATCAGAGCTCAAGGTCTTGGGGTTTCGCTGCTACATCTGAGACACCGTGGAATTTTCGCTATAACATTTTTTCTAAAATGATTCAGAAGGAACGACTTGGAGGATATTTAATAGAACGATCAAGGTATGTTGGGTTAAAATTTCATCTCCTAAGTCATTATACTTTCGGATATACAACCTTTGTAAGATAGGGTTCTGGAATCATCCTGAATTGAGTCATTGCAGAATTTTCACTATAAAATTGTTTCTGTAACATTTCAGAACCTGAACTATGGATTGTATTCTCAGAAATTAGTAGGGTATCGGTGGTAGCAATTTTGTCTTCTGGTTCATCTTAAATTTGTAGATACACCCTGTGGAAGATATGGTATCTGACTAGTCTCAAGCAAGTGTTCCAGGTAAAACAATCATAAATTCTTCCTAGAGTATCCAAATTGAGTGAGACCAGTTGCATTGGATAGTGGACAACCCGTAGTAGTTTTGGTATGAGTTTCAGAATTGTAATTCAATTATTTTGTGCGGGGCACGCTATACAAGTGAGATCTCCTAGAAAGGAAAAAAATCAACAAGTTGCGGGGAAGTTACCATAAATTCCACTTGGCACATCCAATTTTTATCAGACCTGTGGCATTGAAGAAAAGAAATATCAAAGACCTACAAAAAATAAAAGTTCGTACTCAGAAGGGCCGAAATTTTGGAGATACAATAAAAGGAAGATTGTTTATTAGAACCACCTCAAAATCAAAGTTTAAAGTGATACTTGGCCAACATGCCACCAAGAAAGGGAACTTCTACACCAAATAAGCCTCCAAACAATCCTACTTGGACTCTTGATGAAGATGAAGAAATGCGTAGGGACATAAATGATTTACAAAAGAAGACAATAGCCAGAGATGAACTACAAGAGATGATGGATTCAACGGAAGCTAAGTTGGATACTAAGATGGATGGTTTAAAAGGGGAGATCATGGAAGGATTGAAAAATTTCCTAATAGAGAGAACACCTGAAAGTGAAAATGTATCCCATGAAATTCAT
>JZKD02S0142318.1:15594-27071 GCA_000966675.3 Picea glauca | reverse complement strand
CCTCCTAGTCTCCTATATATACCAAGGAGACATTTTCATTTGGAATCATCTTGTACTTGAATATTTATGTGGGGTAAAAGGAGGTTGCCCCCTCGAAGAGGCTTATTATCTGAAAGTATCTCTTTTTCAAGGTGTTGAGTACTTATTCTGAGGTTTTTCTATGCTATATTGATATTTGGTTCTTAACACAATCCTTTCCTTATGTTGTTTTTCTTGTTTTTTTTAACTTTTATTTTGTCCTTTTTCAGTTTAGAATAACTCTATGTTCATTACCATTGACTAATCAGTCACTTCTATGACAGAAACCCAAGAATTTTAAATAAAGATAATGCATTTCCCCGTGAAAGTTCCTTTTCATGTTGAATCAATCAGGTTACCTTGTGATCAATACTTATTTATAAGAATGATGGTTGTACAGAAAGAAGTGACTTTTTTACCTTTTCCAAAGAGAAACTTCAAACCAATAATCTTAACCCTTTTAGGTAGTTGGTGATAGCTATCTTTTAACTGGGTGATCACTCTCATACTATGTCAAATTTAGCCACAAATTTAGAGGGAGTCCTAGCCTCAGATGTCTTCTGCATAATTCTAGTGACACTTTCTGAAAACACCCTGAGAATAAAAATGCATTTGCGACCTTATGGATGGAACCATGAAGATAAATCATTGACTAAGACTAGCATATCAAAGTAACTCTCATATCACCATGCTTCCAACTCATCCTATTGCAAAATAAATACATAAATTACATATCTAAAAGGGTGAATGCTAAAGCAATATCATCAAGAAATTGAAAGAACTATTATCAGTGTGGGAAGTAAAAGTAAACCCTTAGGGGCTATGGACGCTCACTAGAAGTTGGGTCATGCATGTATGATACCAAGGAAACTTCATCGAGGATATGGATGCTCGTTGGTAGCGAAGCAATGCCGCGAATAGAGAGGTGAGGAACACACTTCAGTCCATAAGCAGTCATAAAACAATATTTTGTGGTGTCACTCCCCTTAAAGATCGCTATGTATACAAGTAACTAATGAAGTATCCTTTATTTATCACAATAATTATGCAGAAGATCATATGTATAGATCACCTTTTCATTTTATTATTAGGCTAGATGATGTGAGATCCATAATTTGTATATTGTTAAAACAATTTAAAATACATGAATAAGGTAACGAGGTGTCTGAGTTGATTTTTGGAGTCATAAATAACTCGTCCTTCCTAGTAAGTCACCATTTGTTGTGACTTCCCCCACAACAATCCATTTAGGATATCTCATTTAAGATATATTTTAAGTGGCTTCCCCCTATACTAAAACATTTTTTACAAGGTATTGTATTACTATGGGCTTCGAAAGGTATTGGCATAGGGAAATTGTTCCTTTTATTCATACAGTCTAAAAGTATTATATTTTACTGCTATCTGCATTCTTATATTGAGATTTAACTCTCCTTGCTATTATTATATGTTCTTTATCAATATTCATAATATTATTCGGATTAATATCAACTCCCATTCTTACTATTTTCAAAATCAAAGTAATTTTTATCATGATCAACTTCCAACTCCAATGAATATAGTATGATTCCCATGTTTGTAACTTAACTTGTTGATTATTAAAACGTCAATTAATCATCAGTGAAAAGATAAAAATGTGAATGTTGAAATGTCATTCCTACATGATGACATCCTCATGATTTGGCCAACGTCAATTGATCCAGACTATTTCAAAACAAATATTCAATCGTGCATTATTTTGTGTTTTCTCGAGACAACACTTTTCCCAAGAAAGGGAATATTCATTGATACCCTTCCTATCAGAGCCATAACATCTCCCCAATATTTTTAGCTATGAATACACGCCCCTAAACTTTTCCAAAATTTGACTTTGGGCACAAAAATTGAGGTAAGAATAGGAATATTCTTTGATTCTCTCATTTCAGAGTGTGAATAAAAGATGAAATTGTTTCACTCCAACAGAACATTACGAAAGAATTTTCCATAACCATTCGCACTCTTGATCTTTCGGCATGGGAATCAAGATTGAAATGGAATATTATTCAATGCTTTTGGCATCTGAGTTTGAATACAACGACAATATTTTATAATATGAAGGAAACAACTCCGAAGGATCATTTAACCATTTTCTCCCCCACCTTTTGGCATGCAAACCAATTCCTACAAAGAATATTCTTCAATCCATTCTATTCTAAGTTATAAAATTTCATGAGTATGTTGAGCTCCGAATAGGGAGTTTCGACAATGCGCATCTAATCCCTCACAATCTTACACCATCGGCACACAAATCAACGCTTAAAAGGAATATTTTTGTATTCCTTCTCTTCAGAGAAAAAACCAATCAATCACATTTCCTCCTCTAATAGAAATGGCTCTAAAAGATAACAGTTTCAAAATTTCACCCTTTTTCACTCCAATACGTGGATTAGGGAAATTTGGGCTTTCTAATCACATTAATGGTGAAAGACACTCTGGTTTTGAACCAGTCACAGTACGTTGATCATTGAATTTGTGAGTTAGGGTGATTAAATGTTATATTGTAACCATGAAACCATAATTGAGGTCATATTTATTCATCATATGCTAAGAAACTGCTCTGTTCTGCATTAGTCATCTCTTAAATGCCCTGGAAGCACTTTTTCGTTATAATAAAAGGTTTCATGTTATTATAAATTACATTATAGAATTATTTTTCATTATTTAGATAATTGATTATTAATATATTAATTGTAGGATATAAAGAACAAGTTATGGGGAGTCAAACGACCAACATATCCATGAATTTGGGGCCTTCTGCTTCAACTGTTGTGCCTGAATCTTTTGTCCGCCGGGAATAGGTTATAGTGACCGATACGACCTACCACATCGGAGAAGATCATTCCTTGAGGTATGAAAATATATACCATATATTCAATACTCGATACTTTCCTCTTGATGATGAATACCTTGAAGTGTATCAAAACATCCAGAAAAGAAGAATTCGTTGGGTAGTTGCACAACCTGCATTACCCCCTTACAATGAAACATCCCACTAGTGTTTCAAACAATTTTACCCTAGCACTGCCACAATTTTGAATAAATCCTAGCAAAAGATAACATCTTTGTGGCTTGAAGATGTCAGTACTAGATATCACCTTCTTGGACTTATATGTTCCCTTAATGATCCATTCCTAAAGGGGTTTGCTCAAAATAGCAAGGTTCCATCCAAGTTAATGAAGAACTGGTGGGTAGACAAGGATATAATTTTCAAGGAAGGGCATAATCGTATCCCTACATAAGAGTTCAAAGCACCATAAAAAAAAATTGATAGCGAAGTTGAATTGATTATATGGTGAAGAGAAGTGCACACATTTTCAGAGATATTGGTTACCTATGGCCCATACCATTGTGAAGACATGACAAGTGTTCAATTGGGTAGAGATATTGATTTTCAACATATGTCTCTATATGAAAAATCCTTTTTTCTACATGTCATCTTATTTAATTGATGCCATATGTTCATCAATCCCATTTCCCAACCTTGGATGGAATTGGGATCTAGATCAACCTCCTTTCCATGTGTATTTATTTGAGCTATGGGACATAAACTACAAGAGATATTTCTATGAGGTATGTGATCATCTCCTCTCCCCTATTTACACAATTATTTTTGGGTTTCCAAGGTATATAATTTCAAGTGAAGCTAGAGCTAGGATGAAAGAGATAGTTGACTCGTACCTAGGAAGGTATTACACCTATGTCAGAATATATGGCACTTGTAATACCCTGTTTCCCCCAGTTTGTAAAAATAAATATACTGGCCAAGAACTGTGGCAAACTCAAAAATGTGAATGTGTGATGTGAATGGACCTTGTGAAAAGGTCGATGAATGTGAATGATATTATGAATATATATATATATATATATTGCAGGACTGATGAGAGGGGATATGCTGAAAAGGAGACCACAATGGTTGAAGAAAGGTGGTGGAAGGCACCTATAAAGGTGGCGTTAACTTCCACCGAAACCAATACCGTATTTGGACTTCACTGGCCCGGAGAACCAAGAGCGGCTTGCTGGCCCCAAATTAAATGACTCGCCAGGATTGGTAGGTAGATGGCTCCTCATGAGTAATGAGGGATGGCGGGGGTGAACCGCCCATCCGTAGAGCCGTCAGGCCTGACCAGTGTGAGGGAAATCATGCCACATGCAACCTCACAAGAGGAAAAAGGCGTGAGGGAGAAGCAAGAAGGGGGCAGACGTGAGGGAAGGCAGGGAAATATGGAAAATACAGAGTGAGTGATAGCAGATAAGGGGGACAGTAACCCTCGTTCTTAGTCACTGGAAAATAGAGATGCAGTCTCGCAGCATTGTGGTCTCATCTCGGGGGTGGCTAGTGGTAAATCCTATCGGAATCGCTGAGCCTACGGTTGGGTGGAAAGGAGCACCCCTCTCAGCAGTTGCACTCACTTCTGGTTTTATTTCTAATAAGTGTTTTACATATTGCATCTTGAAATTTATATGCTGACATATATGCTCATAGTCTGTGCAGCTTTATGAATGGATTGAGTATAAGACTGCCTGTGTAGTGTTTTGATTCAGAAATGGCGGTTGCATGCTTATAATGGAAGGGCCATGTATGGCTTATGTTTATCAATAGATTTATATGTATATATGCACATTGAATCAATTCAGAATTCAAGTCGTTTCTTAGGAAATCTATACCCTTATCCATCTTAGGTGATACCCTAGATAAATCTTCCCATAGAGATACCCTTTTTGAAAAAGCTCAGAAGAGGTAAAACTTTGTGTGCAAAGACTCTGCAGAGGCACAGAAGTCGCAGAATCCCTTGAGGATTCAAAGAATAAGTATCAATCAATGGATGAGATCCTGTCGAACGATCTGTGGTCATTCACGACCATTAGATTGAAGGAATAAATCAGGGTATTAAATTCCTTAACCCTTGTTCCTTTATCTTCGCGAGCATTGAAGAAATCGGGATCGTATATCCCCAAGGTCTGGGAAAGAATCTGGATTGTGGATTCGTGTCCAGGAAGCTTAGGAACAACACAATGGAGAGACAAGTCTGAGCCATTAGATCTTGGTCTAAACAACCAACAAACGTTGGATCTGTCGTGAGTTGCACGAGGTTTAAACCTCACGTGAAGAACAGTAGAAGCAAAAGTCCCGAGAAGGAGTTCGTATCGAGGTTTCAACATTCGGTAGTTTGGGAGTCTGGAGGACGAGAGTCTAGGAACTCCACAACAGAAGTCCTGAAATAGAGAAATAACCTGAGCCATCTTTTGGAGAGAGGACACGTGTCGCGAAATCACCCATATCGGGGATTCGGACATCAGGAGTCATAGAGGGAAGTCTTTTGACTTCTCAGGTGGTGAAATCATGAGAGAATCGCAGCCGTCCATCTAAGTAGGAAAGGAAACACCTTGTCGTGTACATAGAACCTGTAGGAATCACAGAGGTCGAGGAGATCTTTCACAGTTTCAGAGAAGATAACCTCGAGAGGGATAGTGCCATTTTGTGCACAGAGCCTTAGCTGCGAAGGTCATAGAGGAGAAGTAAAGGTCGAGACCTTTGATACTTAAGAAATGTTCCAAGGAGAAGGAAGAGAAGTGCATGTTCAAGGAGGATCTACAACTGCTATTAGATCAGCTAGAGCGAAATAGATCTGGGTCGTCGAAAAAGTACATCTAGACGTGCGCAGAAGAGAGAAGAAACGGATGGCAGAGAGACTTCATGGAGAAGTGTTGAATTGTCATGGTTCATTGGATCTCACTAAGTTGCGAGGGATTTAATCCGTAGAACCAACCATGAGAGAAGATGTATGGATGGTGGAGACACTTCGAGATATAAGTGGAGAACAACCAATAGTTGTTGGATCTTGCAGAGTTGCAAGGAAGTTAGGATCGGTGCAGTCCCAAAGAGGTCTGAGTTCGGGATCTCGCATCTCGAGGTTTTGCAAGAAGAGAGCGCAAGAGTTGGGTGCTCCAACTCACGAAGTCGCGAAGTGTGAAGTGGCAAGGAGAAAAATCTGAACTATTGGATCCAGGAACGGGAGGACCATTGGATCAGAACTCCGTGGTGATATCATATATCGGGAGTTCGAGGGTTCGGAGGTTGGAAGGGGTCACTTTAGACCGTAGAAGTCGCGAAGTGTCGAGATCCGAGGCTCGTGAGAACACATGGTACATCCATCAGGTGGGGCCCACGTGATTGACAGGTGGGCATGCGTCGCCCGGAAAGGAGTCAACACTCTGTTGACTTCTCGCATCTTGGGGATTCACGAGATAGGAGCACGAAGGCTCAATGATCCAAATCACGAGGTGGCAAGTTGCGATAAGTGTGAAGAGGAAGTCAACCATTGCTGACTTTCGCATCTCAGGATTTCAGAGAAGAAGAGCACGAGAGCTCGACGCTTCAACCTACGAGGTTGCGAGTAGAGAAAAGTGTCAAAGGGAAGTCATGCATCACATTTACCCAAATCATGAAAATTCGATAAGTGCTTGGCTGGTTTAAGCACGTAGACACGGGATAGGGTCATGTGGACAAGACCCCAAGGGGGAAACCTGCCACTCGCTAGCCCTGTCAGGGTTCGACGCTTCACCGTGTCGGGGTTTGCAGAGTCGAAATACTCGACGCTCTGGTAGTGATGAGTCGCGAAGAGTGAAAGAATTCCATACTTTTTCAGCCTGTGGTCGCAACCCACGATCACATGGAAATGGAAAAGGAAGGAACTAGCATATGCTAAGACCCCCGTAGGTATTTCGGGGATTCTTCTCCTTGATATTTCGACGAAATTTTTTGTTTTCCTTAGTGGGTATGTGAAAAATTGGTATCAAAGCATGGTTACAACACTTGGCCTGCTTGGGCTCATGAACGAGTTGAGCAGAAGCTCCATTTGGAACACTCTTAAAAAGAGTAACCCCTTGTCTTAACCTTCCTAATCAAAAGATGAAGTTAAGAATGAAAAACCCCTATTGTGTGTGTGGACATGTGAAAATATGAATTATGTATTGGTTATAAATAAATATAAATATTGACTAACAACCAACGTTTTTCCTTTTGCACACAAGCGGAAAATCAACCGCAGGAAATTATCAACGCATAGTATGGTGACTCACCAAGAAGTGGGAGAAGGCTCCCACAATAGAGACGAAGAGTATGATGAAAGGAGGGCAGCAGGGACCCCACTAGATCTAGTCGAGACTGTGAGGAGTCTCATGGTCAAATTACAAAGCTGCAAGGCTGACAATGAAAGGATGATGAAAGAACAAGAAAAGCAAACAAAAATTAACGTCGTTTTACTGCATAGTTTATCCGATCTATAAAGACAAATGCAACATGAACCTGAAACTCAGAAACATGGTCATATCAGTGGTCACACTGAGAGGAGCACCTCTAAAAAGGTCCACCCCAGAGGTAAAGGACAAGCATCGGTAATTCCCGTGAGAAGGAAGCTGGCGATTCAGAGGGCTATTCTAGCTACAGAACCAGTTCCTATCCCTGAAGAAAACAAAAGAAGCAAAAGTCTTCCAAAGGTCAAAAATTTGAAGAATTCAGAAAGGCCAAACCACCCTCCTTCGATGGTGAAATAAAGAAGGGAGAGGAAGCAGAGGCATGGCTTCTTGGACTAAAGAAGTATTTCAGAGTCCATGACTTTTCAGAAAATATGAAGGCCCGAGTGGCCACCTTCAACTTGAATGGAAATGCTTCCATTTGGTGGGAAGACCTTAGGAATATGAAAGGGGTTCGCGAAGAGGACCTGTCTTGGGAATGGTTTGAAAAATACTTCCGAAAGAAGTATCTATCGAATAAATATTTCGACGAAAAGACTAAAGAGTTTTATGAACTCAAACTGGGACAACTTACTATAGAAGAATATGTCAACAAATTCCTCAATTTGTTGAGGTATGTACCCTATATCAAGGCGGAAAAGGCAAAGGTGCAACGCTTCATTAGTGGACTACCTAAGGACTATTGGAATAGAATTGAATTTGATGAGCCAAAAACTCTAGAAGAGACTATTCAAAAAGCAACCTATTGTCATGAACAGTTTGGGCATCGAGCAGAACCTCGCGAAGGATGGAAATAGAAGAATAGTTCAATATTTTAGAAAAGGGGAATTAAATCCCTAGGATTTAAGAACTACAAGAAGACCCCAAGGATGAACTTTCCATCTCAGAGTATGCACCAGCAGAATTTTCCCTCCTTGAGCGGAAATAAAACTTCTGGACCCATATCAGTGAAGACTGATAACCCAAAGAGAGAACCTTTGAAACGTTGGGTTTGCAGAGAAGAACATATCTTGAGAGACTGCCCACACCGACAACAGAATAGTCAAAGAATTTATAACATACAGGAAGCTACTACCATCAATGATGTGGCCAAGAGTGTGCCACAATTTTATGCAGCCTTGGATAATAACCAAGCTGACCACCAAGCTTCAGTAGTGGAAATAGAAGGTATGATTTCCAATCATTTAGTGTCTGTTCTGATTGACCTTGGTTCAAATTTGATTTATGTAGCCCCTAAAGTTGTAGATAAATGTAAACTACAGCCACAAAAACATACCAATCCATGGTTAGTACAGTTAGCCACTGGCACCAAAAGGAGGATAGCATAGGTCATACCAGCCTACCAATTAATGTTGTGTGAATTCCCCACCCAAACAAACCTTAACTTATTACCCCTGGGATCATGTGATCTGTTGATTGGTATGGAATGGCTAGCCACCCATAAAGTCAGATTGGACTGTTACCATAAAACCTTAGAATGTGTAAGTAAAGAAGGGAAAAAGATAACCCTTCAAGGGATCCGAAAACCTGTCTCAGTGAAACAAATATCAACTCTACAAATGAGAAAGTATTTCCTAAAGGGATGTCCCCTATATGCAATACAACCGTTGAAAACAATCGAAGGTGACAAACCAAGCCTTGACGATCACCCTATCCTGAGACAATACAGAGATGTGTTTTCGGAAGAGGTATTAGGTTTACTTCTGAGAAGATACATAGACTTCTCAATATAACTTGCACCAGGAGCAGTGTCAGTGTCTAGGACACCCTACCGGATGAGCACACCCGAGTTAGTTGAACTCAAGATGAAATTAAAAGAAATGATGGAAAAAGGCTATATTCGACCCAGCGTGTCTCTGTGGGGAGCACTAGTCCTGTTCGTGAAAAAGAAGGATGGTACCCTTAGACTGTGTATAGATTATAGGAAACTCAATAAGGTAACCATAAAGAACAAGTACCCCTCACCCAGGATCGATGACCTGTTCGATCAATTGGGGGGGCATCTATTTTTTCAAAGATTGATTTGAGATCGGGATACCATCAAGTCCGAATCAAGGGTGAAGACATCCATAAAACTTCTTTCCGAATGAGGTATGGTCACTATGAGTTTGTGGTGGTGCCATTTGGGTTGACCAATGCCCCTACCACTTTTATGTGCTTGATGAACAATGTACTCAACAAGTTCCTAGACAAATTTGTACTTATCTTTATTAACGATATATTAATTTACTCCAAGAACATAAAAGAGCATGAAGAGCATCTTAGACTTGTGCTGCGAGTGCTAAGAGAACATCAGCTCTATGCCAAATTCAAAAAATGTGAATTCTTCCAGAAGAAAATACATTACTTAGGCCATGTTCTCTCCGAAGAAGGAGTATCGGTAGACCCTGACAAAATCAGGTCTATCATGGAATGGCCTACCCCAAAGAATGTTTCAGACATCAGATCCTTTATGGGATTAGTAGGATACTATAGGATATTTATAAAAGGATTCTCCAAGATTGGTTGTCCAATCACTGCCCTTCAGAAGAAGGGGACAAAATTCTTGTGGACACAGAAATGTGAAGAAATATTTCAAACCCTGAAACATCTACTGACCCATGCGCCTGTGCTGAAGATCGTCGATTCAGAAGTTGACTTCTTCATGTGCACAGATGCCTGTAAGGAAGGGCTTGAAGGAGTCCTTATGCAGAAAGGAAGTGTGATCTATTATGAATCCCGAGAATTGAACGAGCATGAAGTCAACTTTGTGACCCATGATCTAGAACCGGCTGCCATAGCGCATGCCTTGAAAATGTGGAGGCATTACCTCCTGGGAAGAAAATTTGTACTTATGACAGATCACTGTGGATTGTGATACCTGTTTGATCAACCAAATATCAACGCTAGAAAATCTAGGTTGATGGCCCTCCTTAGCGAGTTTGATTTCGAAATCAAACACATTAAAGGAAAGGAAAATAGGTTGGTTGATGCCCTTAGCAGAAGTATGAAAACAATTCACCTGGCAGTGGTGAGCACTTGCGAGACAGATGCCAAGGAAATAAACAAAAATGCACAAGAAACAGATCCCTTCATCCGGACCATGACCATGTATCTATAGCAAGAACCCGCCGGAGTAAAATATGAAGGCTACCAGAAGACCAAAGGAGGTTTGCTCACTTACAGAAGTAGATTTTATATCCTAGATTGTGACGACTTGAGGAGGTTCATTATGGATGAACTACATAAAAGACCCTACTCGGGTCATCCAGGATACCAGAAAATGATCACTGCCACCAGGAAACAAATTTATTGGCCTGGATTGAAGAAAGACATAGCCAAGTACCTAGCCAAATGCATAGAGTGCCAACAGGTTAAAGCAGAACATTGACACCCAACAGGATTATTGCAACCTTTACCAATCCCAGAATGGAAATGGGAAACCATCTCCATGGATTTCATCACTGGATTACCAACCTCCACCAAAAAGAATGACACCATTATGGTGGTGGTGGATAAATTGAGCAAGTCTGCTCACTTCATCCCCGTCAAGTCGACCTACAAGGAAATCGATATCGCCCAGGTATTCATGAAAGAAATATTCAGACTGCATGGTATGTCGAAAGAGATCGTGTCTGATAGAGACACAAAATTTACTTCCAACTTTTGGAAATCTCTGATGGCTATTTTAAAGACCAAGTTGTTGTTTAGCACCACTTATCACCCTCAAACCGATGGACAGACAAAAATATTGAATCAAATACTAGAAGATATGTTAAGGATGCATGTAATGCATCAAACCAAGAAGTGGGAAGACTACCTGCCACTGGTAGAATTTGCCTACAACAACGGCTACCAAGCATCCTTAAAGATGAGTCCCTTCAAATTCCTCTATGGTAGACCATGTAACACTCCAGTCAGCTGGAGTAATCCCGTAAACAGGATTTCTTTTGGACCCAACATGATGAAATAAATGGAACAGCAGGTGACTCAGATAAAACAAAACCTGAAAGTCGCTCAGAACCAACAGAAAAGTTATGTCGACCAAAAGAGAACTCCAAGAGAGCTCAATATGGGAGACCATGTATATCTCAGAGTTAGGCCCAGGAAGAGTTCCCTGAAAATGGGATCTTGTGCCAAGTTGGCACCTCGGTATTGTGGACCCTTTGAGGTTCTAGATAGAGTGG
>JZKD02S0142318.1:0-14030 GCA_000966675.3 Picea glauca | reverse complement strand
CACACGAAACCTCACAAGAGGAAAAAGGAATGAGGGAGAAGCGAGAAGGGGGAAGACGTGAGGGAAGGCAGGGAACTCTCGAAAATACAGAGTGAGTGATAGTAGAGAAGGGTGAGAGTAACCCTCATTCTCGGTCACTGGAAAATAGAGATGCAGTCTCGCAGCATCATGGTCTCATCTCGGGGGTGGCTAGTGGTAAATCCTATCGGAATCATTGAGCCTAAAGTTGGGTGCAAATGAGCACCCCTCTCAGCAGTTGCACTCACTTCTGGTGTTATTTTTGATAAGTGTTTTACATCTTGCATCTTGAAATTTATATGTTGACATATATGCTCATAGTCTATGCAGTTTTATGAATGGTTTGAGTATAAGACTGCTTGTGTAGTGTTTTGATTCAGAAATGATGGTTGCATGCTTATAATGGAAGGGCCATGTATGGCTTATGTTTATAAATAGATTTATATGTATATGCACACATTGAATCAATTCAGAATTCAAGCCGTTTCTTGGGAAATCTATACCCTTATCTGTCTCAGGTGATACCCTAGATAAATCTTCCCATAGAGATACCCTTTTTGAAAAAGCTCAGAAGAGGTAGCACTTTGTGTGAAAAGACTCTGCAGAGGCGCAGAAGTCACAGAATCCATTGAGGATTTGAAGAATAAGTATCGATCAATAAATGAGATCCCGTCAGAAGAATTGCGGTCATTCACGACCGTTAGATTAAAGGAATAAATAAGGGTGTTAAATTCCTTAACCCTTTTTCCTTTATCTTCGCGATCAGTGAAGAAATCGGGACCGTAGATCCCCAAGGTACGGGAAAGAATCTAGACCGTGGATTCGTGTCCAGGCAACTTAGGAATGGCGCAATGGAGAGATAGGTCTGAGCCATTAGATCTTGGTCTAAACAGCCGACAGACATTGGATCTGTCAAGAGTTTCACGAGGTTTAAACCTCACGCAAAGAACAATAGAAGAGAAAGTCCCGAGAAGGAGTTCATATCAGGGTTTCGGCATTCGGGAGTTCAGGAGTTCAGAGGATGAGATTCTGGGCACTCAACAACAGAAGTCCCAATATAGCGAAAGAACCTAAGTCATCCATTAGAGAGAGGACACGTGTCGTGAAATAACCCATATAGGGTATTCGGACATCGGGAGTCATAGAGGGAAGTCTTTTGACTTCGCAGGTGGAGAAATCGCGAGAGAATCGTAGTCATCCATCTGAGGAGGACAGGCATCACCTTGTCATGTACACAGACCCTGTAGGAATCACAGAGGTCGAGGAAATATTTCATGGTTTTAGAGAAGAGAAGCTCGGGAGGGATAGTTCCATTTTGTGCACATAGCCTTAGCTTCAAAGTTCGTAGAGGAGAAGCAAAGGTCGAGACCTTTCATACTTAATAAATCTTCCAAGGAGAAGGAAGAGAAGCACATGTTCAAGGAGGAGCTACAACTACCATTAGATTAGCTGGAGTGAAATAGATCTGGGTTGTCGAAAATGTACGTCCAGACGCGCACAGAAGAGAGAAGAAACGAACGGTAAAGAGACTTCGTGGAGAAGTGTCGAATTGTCGTGGGCCGTTGGATCACACTTAGTTGCGAGGGAGTTAAGTTGTAGAAGTAGCCATGAGAAAATCTATATGGATGGTGGAGACACTTTGAGATAGAAGTGGCGAACAACTGATAGCCATTGGATCTTGCAGAGTTGCAAGAAGGTTAGGATCAGTGCAGTCCCGATGAGGTCTGAGTTCAGGATCTCGCATCTCAGGGTTTCGAAAGAAGAGAGCGCAAGAGCTAGGTGCTCCAAATCACAAATTCACAAAGTGCGAAGTGGCGAGGAGAAAAATCTGAACCATTGTATCCAAGAATGGGAGGATTGTTGGATTAGAACTCCGTAGTGATATCGTATATCAGGAGTTTGGGGGTTCAGAGGTTGGAAGGAGTTACATTGGACTGTAGAAGTCGCAAAGTACCAAGATCCAAGGCTCGTGAGAACACGTGGTACATCCATCAGGTGGGGCCCACACGATTGAAAGGTGGGCACGCGTCGCCCGGAAAGGAGTCAACACTCTGTTGACTTCTCTCATCTCGGAGATTCGTGAAATAGGAGCACGAAGGCTCAATTCTCCAACTCGCGAGGTGGCGAGTTGCGAGAAGTGTGAAGAAGAAGTAAACCATTTCTGACTTTCGTGTCTTGGGATTTTGGAGAAGAAGAGAACGAGAGCTCGACGCTTCAACCTATGAGGTTGCGAGTAGCAAAAAGTGTCAAAGGGAAGTCATGCATCATATTTCCCCAAATCGTGAAAATTCGATAAGCACTTGGCTGGCTTAAGTGCGTAGACACGAGATAGGGTCATGTGGACAACACCCCAAGGGGGAAACTTGCCACTCACTAGCCCTATCGAGGTTTGGTGCTTCATCG
Organism: Picea glauca; assembly: GCA_000966675.3. NCBI lineage: Eukaryota > Viridiplantae > Streptophyta > Pinopsida > Pinales > Pinaceae > Picea > Picea glauca. The sequence goes on along the minus strand of JZKD02S0142318.1, from coordinate 11,609 downwards.
TGTCGGGGTTTGCAGAGTCGAAAGACTTGATGCTCTGGTAGTGCTGAGTCACGAAGAGCGAAAGAACACCATACTTGTTCATCATGTGGTCGCAACCCACGATCACATGGAAATGGACAAGGAAGGAACTAGCCTATGTTAAGACCCCCGTAGGTATTTCGAGGATTTTGATCCTCGAGATTTCGACGAAAATTTTTGTTTTCCTTAGTGGGTATGTGATAGCACTACAGGAGCCCCCCATCTTTTTCCATACTATGTCCCAGATCACCATTTAATGAGAGAAATATTTTATCATACCATAATAAAAGGGGTTACTTCTTTTCTCATGAGAAACAGTAAAAACCTTTAGCCTCATTTTCATGTTCACATGGGAAACTATAGTCTATTAAATGGAAAAAATGCTAGAAAAGAAGCAAAGGCTCTGCAATATTTATGTTTATGCTTGGGAAGTGCACAAGGACATGACCCACATGAGATGGCAGTGAGTCATGTTAGATATATGGGTCTTAATAATTCTAATATCTATGTGGTATATTTTCATGAAGACATGTTCAAAGGATTTTTTTTTATGAAGAGGTATTACAGAAATTGCTTGATGATGCTTCCAGGAAAGAACTCCAAGTTGAACAAGAAGAAATGAGAAAGTTTCATCAAAACCAGTTTCTAAGATTGTTGCAAGAGGATCAAGATAAAATAATCGCCAAGGAGAAAGAAAATATCAAGAAAGATAAGGAATTGGAGTATAAGAGGATGAAAGTTGATGTAGAGTATCAGAGAAGACAAGCTAAGGAAAAATATAAAAGGTAAGATGAATAGGTCAAGTCATTGAGAAAAGAAAGATAAAAACCAATAGTTGAGGTAGAGGCCGAAAGACTCGTCGAAGAAGCTTAATCCCAAAAAAGAGAAAATGAAAGGGAAACAACTGAAGAAAAAGCTAAAAGAAAGGCAGATGAGCAATTGGAACAAAAAAAGAAAAAAGAATTAAGCAAAACCCTAGGCATCCCATCAACTCCTAATATTGGTATGGTGAAAATTTTACCTCATGAATACACCCCCTTAGCGCCATTCCAGGTAATACCATTTTTTCTTCACAAATTTTGAATTTTGAAGGTGTTGTAGTAGTTGTTGGAGATTATTACTATGACGACAAGACAAAGAGAATTGAAAAAAGTTCAAACAAAAGGAAAAGGGGAGATTCTACTAATTCTATATCATCTACATGGATATTTGTGGAATGGAAAGTTGGGCCTGACCCAAAGGAAAATGTTGTACAAGTAGGTTATGCTCTCCATGCATTTGCATGTTTAAATGATTCATTTGTTCTTGAGGTACCAATGCCTTAAGTACAACATGAAGCGGAATCACCAAGATGGAGGCAGAATTGAAGGCACAGAAGGATGATATCTCTGCAGAGTTCCTAAAATTTGTTGAGAAAAAGGAAAAAATTCATAAAGAAGAAATTTAGAAGACTGTGCAGGATGTAAGGGATGAGCTCATGTCAGAATTCAAAAGAGACACCAACGATGATGATAATCTCAAGATAAAGGAATTCAATCGAGAATTGCAAAACCAAAAGGATGAATTGAATGATCAATTTAATAAAAGAGAACAGTCAAAACGACACCTATTTGAAAGACTTGTAATTGTTAGGATATTTAGACACTTGGGAGTTAGTAAGATATACTTGGTCTATTGTGTCGTTAGGCAAAAGTGTGTTTTATAGTGTGTTTCTTTAGTATGCATTAGTATGCATTTGTATTTAGGAAATCCAATAGTCATGATATTTTCCCGACATAGTGATCTGACAGTTCATACTCTCCTCGATCTTAACGGCCATTGATCTATGGCTTAAAACCCGATTGGTCCATGATCTCTATTTAAAGAGCATGGAGGGTCATTTGTTGATGATCGATTATGAGAAACTCTCTTGTAAACTCTCTATGTAATCTTTTTCTTTGCATTAATAAACTACTCCAAGTGGTCGCATTGGTTGGGGCCATGGATGTTTCCCCGTAGCGGTTTTACCACGTGAAAACATCAGTGTGTCGATCTTTGATCTGGTTATGTGAGTGGTTACTGAAGGTGTTCATCCTTTGTTGGAATACCCGTGTTGTCGAACATGGTAAAAAATACTATTCCATTTCATCTAGAACACTCGTTTCATTCAGGAACAATTTTCATTTCACTCGAAAAGGTTTATGTTTTCCCAAGATACGGCCGTTACAGTCAGATCCAGAGGTATAAAGCCTGAATATGCATTTTTTAAATTTTTGCAAAGTTTTATTTTGATTTTATTTCAGTTTGTATTTTTTTATTTCTAGGTTGCTACTCTTTTATATATGTGTATTCTCTTTGCCTCGCACCCTGTGCGATCTCGAAAAATCAGAAACAGATAGGAAAAGGTGCATCTTCCAGCTAAGCTAACCGAGATCTAACCCTTGTTTTCATCGAGAAGCGAATATTTTTTCTTGTGCGAAAAGAGTTTTTTTTTAGCACAACAACAACAACAACAACAATCCTCCTTCTGAACATTACAATATGTTTTGCTAGACCATTTGGTTCAAACTTGCCTTATTAAGTAAGAGGTATTGAGTTCAAGTCTCTCTTTTGTTACTTTTTTTGAAAAAGTTCATGCTAAAAATTGTAAAGTGCATTTCACTTCAAGTATAAAAGTGAATCACTATAAGTAGCTTTATATTTTATTTTAGAGTTATTTATTTTTCATGCAACTTTTCTGTTATAAGGTAACTTCATTGTAAAAGTGATCCCCACTTCTCTTTATAAAAGTGGGTCACTTCATAAAGCAACTTACACTATCACGTGGTTATTTGGTCACCGTTTATGACTTTTTTTTAAAAGGGCATAACTCTCACATCGGAAGTCCGTTTTCAATGCCGGTTTTTTTTTTAAATTGCATAACTTTTCGAGATCTTTCCATCCAGATCATTAGTTTCAGTTTTTAAATCCACATTATCTGCATATTTAATATGGATTCTACAAGTAATGTCTTACTTACCAGCAACAACTACTTCTAATTGAAATCCCATATGGAAGATTTATTAAGAAGTAAAGGCATGTACTAGATTACCTTGGGAAAGGAAACAACACCCACTGATGATGATAAGAAATACAAATGGGATAATAGGAATGATGAAGCATGTGGACTAATCGAAATGTCCATCTCTCCTAATTTAAGGTACCACCTTCAAGGAATTGATGACCCCGAAGAAGCTTGGAACACAATTGAATCTGTGTTTGGTAAACTCAATATTATTCGAGCACAACAGTTAGAACATCAAATACTGACCTTGAGTCCAAGTGATTTTTCTTACCTTGGAGACTATCTATCTAAGTTTAAAACACTCAGAATTTTATGTGAAGAATGTAAAATAAAAATGGAGGAAGAGCATTGCATATATCTTATTCTTTCTAAGCTAGGTAGTGCATATTTTGTGTTGTATCTACCTTTTATGCCATGAGAGAGGCTTTAGGGAAAGCATATGAAAAACCCACTCTTGAGTCTTTTTGTGCTTCTTTGATTAGAAAGGAAGATAAGCCTATACAACTTGGAGTGATCAACACTATAGGTACCTCCAACAAAGCCTTAGTTGCCCAGCAAAAATATAAACCCAAGTATCCCAAGAAGCAACATCCTTGCTACAACAACAAACAACATAAGGGTACCAAACCCACTCAGACAACTTCATCTCCTAATGGTGACAAAGGATCAAAATATAAAAGTAAGAATACTAACAGACATTGCAACTTTTGTGATAAAGATGGTCATGATGAGTCCAAATGTTTCAAGATGATGGCAGCCTTAGAAGTAGCGATGAAGAAGAAAAACATCATTATTGATTCTTATTCTTCTTCTTCTCATGGACATGCACTTTCTACTTCTGGTTTTTCTTGCAATACACCTTCTATTACTACTTCTTTTGATGAGTGGCTTATTGATTCAGGAGAATCTTATCATATGGCTAAGGATAAAGCCATATTTTCTTCTCTAAATGAATGTAACACCAAAAAAATATTTGTTGGTGATGATAGATCTCTTAGTGTTGTAGGATCTGGAATAGTTCAGGTAGAAAAAAGGTCATTTCAATGATGTATTATGTGTTCCAAATCTTTCTTGTAACCTTCTATCAGTATATCAAATCACTGATTCATGTGAAGGTAAAACCGTCGAGTTTTCACCTCACCAAGTTGTAATCAAGGATCTAAAATATATTAAGCATGCTCTTGCAACTGGAATTGCTGATGATATTACCAGGTTGAACAAGTTTGACAGCTTTGGGTCATCAACTTTTTCATCAGTTTTTGTTGCTCATAGTGATGACTTGAGCAAACTTTGGCATCAGTGGTTTGGTCATCTAAAATAACGCTCATTGAAGCAACTATGTAATCAACAGATGGTGACTGGTCTTCCTCTTGTTTCATGCAGAGATGGTGTTTGTGCCAATTTTGTTCTCGGCAAACATCATCGGGACATTTTTGAAAAATATGCCTCTTGGTACGCCTCGGGTCCTTTGCAGCTTGTTCACAGTGATTTGTGTGGTCCACTTTCTTCTCCTTCTTTTTCTGGGTGCAAGTATTTCTTAACTTTGATTTATGACTTTTCCAGATGTACTTGGGTTTACTTCTTAAAACTCAAGAGTGAAGTTTTTGACAAGTTTTTGGTCTACAAGGCCCTTGTAGAAAAGAAATCTGGACATCAAATTCAAAGGTTAAGAAAAGATAATGGAGGTGAATATGTGAACAATAATTTTACAAGCTACTGCACTATACAGGGAATCCAAATGAAACACATTGTTCCATATACACCACAACAAAATGGTGTTGCTGAGAGAAAGAACCGCACATTAAAAGAAATGGTTAATTGTATGATCCAATCTAAGGGATTAAGTCTAAAGTATTGGGCAGAAGCCATCAACTGTGAAAATTACATAGTAAATCGCACTCCCACAAAGGCTCTTAAAAATATAAAACTGGAAGAAGCTTGGACTAAAATTAAACCAAATGTAAGTCACTTCTGTGTATTTGGAAGTATAGCACGGGCTCACATTCCTGATGAGAAAAGGAAAGCATTGCATCCTAAAAGTGAGAAGTGTATATTTGTTGGTTATTTTGAATATGTCAAAGGTTATAGACTTCTTCAATCACATTGTAATGAAATTATTATTAGAAGCGATGTTAAATTTGATGAAAATCTCTTGGCCTATGAGCCTAATTCAGCGATTGTGCCTTCTTCAACCTGCGAGCCATATTCGACATTTGTGCCTTCTTATGATCTAGTTTCTTCTTCAGATGATGACAGTGAGGATGAAAATCCACCTCCACCTGCTCACCCTCCTCTAGATGAGTCTTTTGAACCTGAACCAACACTGGCTCCACCGCTTCCTCGATGGGTCCGTTCAACATGAGAAGCAACTGGTGATCTTGTCGGTGATCCTTCAGATCAGCATCGAACATGTTCACAATTCTAGTGAGCCTCTTCTCTTTTGGCTCAAGTTTCAGAAACTCATGATCTAGAGACATTTGCAGAAGCTTCAAGTCATCCAGATTGGTATACAACAATGAATGAAGAGTATCGTTCTTTAATGGAAAATGATACTTGGGATCTTGTACCTCTTCCAAAAGGAAGAAAACTTGTTAGATGCAAATGGGTCTACAGAACTAAGTATGCACCATATGGAAGTATTGAAAGACACAAGGCTCGGTTAGTTGCCAAAGGATTTTCCCAAGTTGAAGGAATTGACTATAATGAAAAGTTTTCCCCTGTAGCAAAAATGAATTCCATCTTCCTTGTTCTTTCCCTTGCTACCTCACATAAATGGGAGGTCCATCAGATGGATGTTAAATCCACCTTCTTTCACAGAGATTTGCAAGAAGAAATCTACATGGAACAACCTCCTAGATATGTCTAGAATGACTTTAGCCTTGTTCGTCACCTCAAGAAATATCTTTATGGTCTCAAGCAAACTCCTCGAGCTTGGTATGCCAAAATGGATAGCTTTCTTATTGCCACTGAATTCTCTAGATTCCATTCTGATCCTAATGTCTATACCAAGAAAGTAGGAAGCATCTCATAATCATTTTCCTTTATGTTGATGACCTTATCCTTGATGGTAGTGACTCAAAAAATTTAAACCATGTGAAAACCAGCCTTAAGAAGAAATTTGAAATGACATACTTAGGCTTTTTGCACTATTTCCTTGGCCTCCAAGTTTTGAAAACCAATGAAGGAATTTTTCTTTCCCAATCTAAGTATGCTTGTGACCTTCTTCGTCACTTTCACATGGATGATTGTAAACCAACCCCTTCTCCCTTCCAGTATGGAGTCAATCTTTCTTCCACCTGTACTTCTCCTGAAGTTGATGCCACCCTGTATCGTCAGTTATTTGGTAGCCTTTTATACTTGACTCATACTCATCCTGATCTTTCCTTTGCTATTGGTCTTGTTGCCGGATATATGCAAACACCCCATGAAATCCATTGGAAAGAAGATAAAAGGATACTTCACTATGTTTGTGGTACAATTCAGTTCGGGATACATTACAGTTTAGGGGGGATTCCCTTATTGGTTGGTTTCACTGATTCACATTGGGTCAGTGACCCCGATGATCGGAAGTCTACTATAGGTTATGTTTTCAGCCTTGGTTTAGGACCTGTCACTTGGTCCTATAAGAAACAACAAGCTATTGTAGTTTCTTTAGCAGAAGCAGAGTACCGAGCAATGGTAAATGCAAGTCAGCAAGCCCTGTGGCTTCGATAGATCCTTTAAGAGTTTGGATTCCAGCACCTGCATCCGACCAGCCTTTGGTGTGACAATCAGAGTGCCATCAAGCTTGCCAAAGACCCAGTTCAACATCAGCACAACAAACACATCAAGATACACATGCACTTCATCAGAAAGCTCATTCATGATCAAGTTGCAAACATTTTCACAAAGTCTCTTACAGAAGCGAAGTTTTCCAAAATTTGATCTATGTTAGGAGTTCAGGAAGTTGTCATTAAGGGAGGATAGGCTCTAATTCCTTCTTCCTTCTCCTATTGTGTCACTATTGTAAATCCTTCAATCATATCCCAAGTTGTTCTTAAGAGGGGATGTTAGGATATTTAGACACTTAGGAGTTAGTAATATCTACTTGGTCTATTGTGTCGTTAGGTAAAAGTGTGTTTTATAGTGTGTTTCTTTAGTATACATTAGTATGCATTTGTAGTTAGGAAATATGACGGTCACGATATGTTCCCGACACAGAGTGATCTGACGGTTCATACTCTCCTCGATCTTAATGGCCATTGATATGTGTCTTAACACCCAATTAGTCCATGATCTCTATTTAAATATCACGGAGGGTCATTTTCCAATGATCGATTGTGAGAAACTCTCATGTAAAATCTCTATGTAATATTTTTCTTTCATTAATAAACTGCTCCAAGTGGTTGCATTGGCTAGGGCTGTCGATGTTTCCCCGTAGGGGTTTTACGATGTGAAAACATCAGTGTGTTGATATTTTATCTGGTTATGTGAGCAATTACTGAAGGTGTTCATCCTTTGTTTGAATACCTGTGTTGTCGAACAAGAATATGCAAAGGTAAATATTTGTGAAGAAATTGAACAGATCAAGAGGAAACATGAAAAGGAGATATCTTATATGCAGACTAAGATAGGTGAAGCAAAATTGTCTATTGAACAACAAAGTATTCAGATCAAGGGATTATAACAAGACAATGAAAATCTTAAAGAATTTTTGGAGGAGAGAAAGGAAAATACTTTTTCCTTAGAAAAAATCAAGGGAGAGGCATTAGACCTGAACAAAAATCTTAGTCTTGAGAAAAAATAATTTTTATGCCTTCTAAATGATATGCAGATTGATCGGGATGATCAATTGAGGCTAGAAAATGATATAGCTAAACTTAGGGATTAGTACCAAAAGGTCAATGATTCCTTTGAAAAGATCGTCGATTGGAAAGGAGTATACATAAATTCCCCAACTACATTGTGATTTTATTCTAGGAAAGAAAAGATAAAAGACCAAGTGTTGTTCGATACTTGGAATCGATTTTTAGAATATTTCCAAGCCATCCAAAAGATAGCATAAAAGACATGCAAATGGATATGGAATAGTTATGGTGATATTTTAGAAGAATACAGGATTCTTCTAATTCCCCCTATTGATGAAGTAGCACTTTCCAAAATCAGGATAACTGAGGTGGAGAAGCACAGGGAAACTAGCAACGTGAAAATTGAGATTTTATATAAGGTAAATAAAGACTCTCTTGAAGAGTATCTATTGAGACCTATCAAAATCATCACAATGGCCCGAGACTTTATCAAATGCACAGCCCAAGAATTAAAACAAGAAGTTTCCACCAAGGTTTGTGATGGTGAATTGGATGTCAAAAATATGCAGTCATAGAAGTCAAAAAAGATCATGGATAATTATTCACTCTTGAAGGAATATCAGGACTAGATACAAGCGCAAAATAATCCATAATGATATCGATTGTCATAATTGCTCCACCTCTCTCATATTTGTTTTTGTAATCCTGATAAGGAAAGGAATGCGAAGAGTCACTTTTTTAAACTGATTTTTGAATATGATTGAATCTCTAGAATGTAAACAGTCACCGAATAATTATAAAAGGTATGATTGTAAATGAGAATGGGGATTTTGACTTAGATTGTATCAAGGCATTATTATTACTATATGTGAATTTGAACAAGAGACACTTTAAAGATTTTGGTACAAATGTGTATGAATGAGACGATTATGTTTATGCATGTTTATTTCTGTGAATGTGTGGATTTTAGTTTAATGAACTAGTTCTAGACTATTTTATGTATGTACACATATTAAGTGTAGTGACAATATGATAAGTTAGTGAATCAATTACTTGTGTCTGACTCATTATATTGTTAAATTCTCCTATTCCTTGCTTTTATGAATTAATTTTATGCAAGTAATATAATGTTTAACTGCACTTATTTTTTATAGCTCGCTTCTAATCAGGATAGGATAGTATAGAATAGAAATGCATATTAGGATAGTAATTAATAATTTTAGTCTAGTTTAGTTCTCTATAATTTTAATTCATCTGATAACATTCTTCTCTCAGATTCATATTTAGATAATTATCTTAGATCCACAACCAGGCCAATATTCTAGTCGGAAATGCTACCCCAAATGAGAGTGATTCTAATTGGGACCTTCCATCAAGCATTCCCCCTTAACTTCTTGAATGGATAATTTTGGCTCATCAACAATCAGGTTATCATCAAGTAAGGATAAAGGAAGAATATATTAGCAAGACAACATTTAGGAAAATGTATGGACATTAGGAATTCACGGTAGTACCATTTGGACTATCAAATGCCCCAGCTATTTTTATGTGCCTGGTGAATGGAGTATTTAGGGAGTACTTGGAAAAGTTTGTAATTGTGTTCCTAGATGATATAATTATATACTATAAGTTAGAAGAGGAGCATTAGAAACATTTAAGAATGGTGATAAAATTTTGAAGAGAGCATAAATTGTATGCTAAGCTAAGTAAATGCACCGTTTATCAAAAGAATATCCACTACTTGGGGTATATAATATTAGCATAAGGGATAGCAATTTATCTAGAGAAAATAGAGGCCATTAGAGGATGGACAACACCAAGAAATGTGACATAGGTAAGATCATTCATGGGTCTTTCTAGTTATTATTGAACATTCATAAAAGGATTCTAAAATATTGCAAGCCCAGTCACCTCTTTGCAAAAGAAGGGAGTAAAATTTGAATGGACTTCCAAGTGTGAAGAAATATTTTAGCAGTTGAAAGACATCTTGAAAAGTGCAAGGAACTTGAAGATTGAAGATCTAGATGAATATTGCGTTGTGTGCATTGATGCATGTAAGGAAGGGCTCAATGGATTTCTCACCCAAAAGGATCATGTGGTATGCTATGATTGCATAAAATTAAAAGAGCATGAGAGGAATTATGCTACCCATGATATAGAACCATCAGTAATTTTCGTGCACTAAAAATGTGGAGACATTACCTCATGGGAAGGAAATTCGAGCTAAATACATACCACTATGGTCTGAAGCATTTGTTTGGCCAACCAACACTAAATGTTAGAAAAACTAGATGGATGTAATTTATGAGTGAATATGACTTTGAAATTAAGCATATAAGAAGCAAGGAAAATCAAGTGGTTGATGAACTTAGTAGGAGAGCACATGAGAGGCATATAACAGCCATTAGTGGGTGAGTACAAGTTAATGATGGTCTCTCACGACATGTTAGTGGCAATGAAAACATGAAAAAATAGCAATTTATTAACTTGGAGGGATTACTCAAGGTACTTTTACAATAAATTTGAATATGGTGTAAAATGATTAAACGTAGGAAATTGAATTAGATTTCCAGATATATAACTTTTATTCATAGATATTGTGAATAACTATGTGAAATTTGATTTTTTATAAGGGTGGTATGTTATTTTTCCATCAAAATGTAAGGTATATTTTTATGTTCATTCAAGTGTTAAGTACCTTAACGATGGAATTTCATTCCAAAAACTTTTATAATTGTAGGGAACCCATTGTTCTAGTGCGATGTATTATTTGGAAATTTACAATATTTTTTTAAATTATGAAAGTCAATATATCCTTGAAATTACAACGCCTTTTTTTCGTGTAGGATAATAGGGTCTTAATGTGATGCTAGCAGGTAAAATCCCCCTATTACTATACTAGGTCAGAGTATAGGCAGAGCATTGATCTCCCTTAAAAGACAGTTATATTTTTAAACTACCCCAAACAATCTAAAGTTAAAATACAAGATAAGGAAAACAGAGTGTACCTTAGGTCCTTTCGACTAGTATAGACCTCCTTCTCCTCTGTAGTTTCTTATATTGTTGGTCTCCTCCAAAATATGACCTACAAACAATTTAGACAAACAAAACTACAAGATATGCTATCTCTACCTATCAATGTTAGGGTTCAAATATAAATATAGATGCATCAATCAATTAAGCATAAAAGACACAATATTTGGGACAGAAACATAACTCTTTTATTCAGATGTGAAGATTACGAAAAGTTACAACCTTCTTATCGGAAGACACTTTGTGAACCTAGTATGGGATCCTCTTACTGTTTCTTCAAGTGCATCATTCCCATGATACCTCTCACAATCAATTGATCTCCTTGGGAAATAGGGACGCGATTGTATAGGGAGAGGGATGGAGGGGAATGTTGAGGCCAAATATCAGAAGGGGATGCAAATCTTGGGCTAAAAGGGGAAGGGATTTTGGCATAGTTTCTTTGTTCTCTTGCTTGATGTTGAAATGGACCCCAAGACCTCCTTTTCTATGATAAAAATATAGTTAATTGGTTTGGGGATGGGCTACAAGGGGTAAAATGGTTGGGAAACCGATTATAGCCCGTAAAATCTATCGAATTCCTTACAATTTTTTTTATTTTTTGCAACTTTTGGAGGTAAACACGAGTTGTTTAACATGCAGCTCGCATATGTACGTGGGATGTCTAGTATGCAGATAGTGTGTGTACATGGGACGTAGTGCAGTATAGCGCATACATGCTCCAAAAAATA
>JZKD02S0142274.1:0-23777 GCA_000966675.3 Picea glauca | reverse complement strand
TTCACCACTGCATCATATATATCAACTATGCATCATGTATCAATGACAACTCATTGATCCATATTCATCAATGCATCATATCAATGATCCATCTTTATCAATTGGTTTTCACTTGGACATCTATCATTCTCATCAAGGTCATCATATCAATGATCCATCTTTATCAATTGGTTTCCACTTGGACATCTATCATTCTCATCAAGGCATATACATTGTTCATCAATCATCAACCAATCAATTACTTGACATCAATCAATGACATCAATCAAACCAAACCATTTGCATCAATGTCGTATGATCCAACAATCTCCCAAATAATCAAACCATTGGCATCAATGACAACATGATCCAATAGGGATAGTAGTATCATCCTCCTCGAATTGGAAAATCCCATACTTTTTTATGACCTTAGGAAGGTTAGTAGTTGATTAGACAGGAATCTGATGGCTACACAAACTACCAATTAATGATGAGGCTGAAGGTTTAGATGATGAGGCACCTCCAGTGCCACTAGAGCCACCCATAGATGCCATTTTGTAAATGATGGGTGAGGGAGAGAAAAATGAACTAGCCGAATCAGACAAAGTTCTCCTTAGAGTACCTTGTTGGGTTAACAAAACAATGTTTCTTCTTCTTATTTCAATGATAGGACTGATTTTAGGAGATAATCCTCTTCTTCTCCTAGAGATGTGAGGATTTAAAGACATGAAAAAAAAGATAAAAAAATTTAGGAAAAAGAGAGCTACAGTTGATTCCTAGGCTGTCGTTGTCTAGCCTCCTAGCATTCTCGAACACTTATGTCTTATTCAATCACTGCCCATGAGTGTTCAAGATTATCTTGGGTATTAGCGGTTTATAAGATGGTATTGAATAAATTTAAATCAATTTTGTTTTGGTCCTTAAGCCTGTGATCATTATTGGGATGCCTTGTAACAGGTATTGTCATGAGGAAAAGAAAATAGTCAAAGAATAAAAAATAAAAGCAGAAATATTCAATGATAATCATGAATACAATCAACCAAAGAGATATGGAAGATCTCCCCAGTATGGTCGCCAAATAAATGTTGAGTAAAAGTTATAAATTACCTTACTCAATCATTTTCGAATATTTCCTGGCTAGGAAAAGATAGTTAGGAATGTCACCCAAGGTTTTATAGCCTCAAAAATGTTCTCCCAATCTGCAAGTTTATATAAGTTTATGAAATGTACACATATTATAGAAAGTAAACATGGAGATAAAAAAGAGAAAAGTAACCAAGTCATAAATACACATATATGAGACATAATAGCAATCTGATTTACTTGAATGTGAGATATTAGAAGTGTTTTTCTCTTTACAAAACCCCTCCAAGGGCATGGACCAAAGTCTGATTTAGAGATCCCCAATAAACACCATACAAAAAGACTCTGACAATCAAGTAAAAATGAAATTTATAATCTGGATCAACTTGCCACAAATTGTTGCCATTTTGACTCTGCAAGATATCTTTTATCAGCCATGAAACTTAATTCACAAAAAAACAAGAATACACAGACTATCAAGGATGTATCAATGCCTCTAAAACAAGCGTCTGAAAATTTTGGTTCAGTCTTGAACCTTGCTGTCTACAATAAGACCCTACTGTCAAAAAGAGAATTAGGCTTTGAATAAAATCAAGAATGAATGAAAACTAAAACTATCTCATGAAACCAAAAGAGAAAATGTTAGTCTTGCTTTCTCCTTCTATTCTCCCCTTTGTCTCTTCTTCTCATTCAACTTTTATTCTTTCCAAATAAGTTGAAGTAGTTCGACTACTTTCTTTAGTTAAGTTAGTTTGACTTAACTAATTAGTTTAAGAGAAATAAATAATAATAATAATAATAATATAGTTAAGGGTATTTAATTAATAATAACTAGGTAGGTGGGACCCCTTGTGACTCCCATCATTTTTCTTTTCAAATCATAAAATATAACACAAAAAGGATAATCATTTAAACCACATGCCACCCTTGTAACTCCCTTAAATATCCTCCAAAATGGATATTTAAATATCAGAAATAATTTATATCATATCCAAAAAATATATAAATATTCACATTATCCATATTATCCACAAAACACCAAAACAAAGCTTGTTGTCCAAACATTCTGAAAACCACTAGCATTGTCTTCATCAACTCAAATAATAAAAAACACATAATCTAAAAACCATACTTGCCACTTTGGGAGGCAATTTTTCTTTTTTTCACTGTTGTTTCCCTTTGATTTCTCAGAAGTAGCTCATGGTTGGTTAGACCCTTGGGGTTGTATCTTGTTGATAACATGGGAACAATCATCCTTCAAATGCATGCAGGAAGACACATATTTTGAGGAATCATCAGAGGGAGAATAAGGGGAGACCACTGATTTTCCTTTATCTTGCATAGGTTGGGGAACATCAATTTTTAGCCTTTTACTAGCATGTGAGGATTGAACAAATGAATCATCATGGGAAATTTGGACATTAGGATTGATAGGTGGTGGGAGAGGTAATGACATATTGGGACAACCACGATGGTGAGAGACAACCGGTTTGACGATCTCTTTCCATCCATCATTTGTAGGACTTCCATATGCAAGGACACATGTGGAGGAATGGGAATGCCAAGGATGTTCTGAGGATGGAAAAGAGTTAGTTCTGGCCAAGGGTGCACTATTCCATGACCAATCCATTTAAATAACCCAACTTGGAACAACTGGTTCAATTCTTGGGGACCAACATAAAAATGGATGGAAAATCTAGGCCTTCTAGGACCTCGGTTCCAATTTCCCATGCCTCTATTATTCTTTCCATTGCTTCCTTGAATGAAAAAGATCATCCTGTAGCAATGTTTCATCAGTAATGAATCTCTTAATAAACCATACATGACACTCTGATACATGAATAAAAAATTTCCTCAAGAATTGACACAAGATACATGCAAATCCATCCATAACAAACCATTTATTAACTTCCAAGTGAACAAGGGATGATAACGTTCCTAGGAAATATGGAGGGAGTGTAATTAGTGAAAAGTGGTATAATGATAGGGGATTAATACATTAATATTGTTAATCAACTAATCAACAATTTACTATGTAATAAAATATCAAAATATCAGTCACCAACCCTTGTTGTGTTATCCCTTTGTCGCTTTTACACAAACCTTTCCTTTTAAATTTATTTCACAGAACATGGATGCAATAAATGAAAATGGGATTATGAGGGTAAGTAATGAGGGAAAATGATAGAATGGAAGGAAATTTACATGGATACTATTCAATTGAAAATAAATCAAAACACACAATCAAAATATATCTCTGTACAGACCCTCAAAGTTTAATAGTGTTCACTTTTTAAAACAATAATTTAAATTGTTACTTTTGTTGACAGATTACTTGTTGGCTTCCAAACAATAATCTATATGCCCAAAATTTTTTAATTACAACAACCATTGTATCCATATAAATATTATATGATAATCATAGCAAACAACATTGCAATTGCTATAAGAAACCACAATATCCTTTGAGCCAAGGCCATACATTAACTCCAATGCTAAATCCTTTGAAACCAACATGAACACCCACAATGTTTACAACCATTTATATCCATCATTTATTTCAACATTGTTCAATGCAATCAAACTGTATGTTATAACTCTTATTCATGCCTCAAATGATTCACACACAAGTGTCCCTTTTAATACAATCAACATAACGATTGAACCAAATAACATTCAATACTTCGAGCCCAAGCTTCAAATAAATAAGTATGTACAGACTTCTTCCAAAATTTCCAAACTAGGGAACCAACAAAATCATTCCTAAGTAACCAAGCACACAAAGTGCTCCCATCGACCATCGAACTAGAGTAAAACGATATCAATGTAGTATTTAGAGTTTAAGATAGCAAGTGGAATGTATAAAAAGGTGGTTCGACTAGAGTGTTTGGTATTCGAATAGCACAGATAGCTCATGCCCTATCACAATTTACCACATAACAATAATATGTAACAAATCTAATGGTCGTAAGGGTTTCCAAAATAACAGACAACCATTTCCAATAGGAAACAAAATGAAGCCAATCCCTTTAATCAACATTGTAAAATGAACAACCAAGCACAAACCTGTGCCCAACCAAAAATCATGCATAATTCTTCCATCAACTTATGGGTGCGTTAAATTCATATTGTGTAATGTATACCAGCAATGGTGAGGTTATATCAAGCAACTAACATCTCAGAGTTTTTCCAAGACAAGGCACAAAATACTTTAACTTTTCACCAGTTCTCATAAAAACTCACAGGGTCGAAATATGTGTATACACTAGTCACAGAGACGAACATGACATGGGAAAAATTAATCACAGAGACATGTATTAACAATCCATAGGTAAGGTACTCGCAAATATTAGATCTTGGGCATACCATGATAATCAATTTCAATAGAGAAACCAGACCCAAAACCCAAACCATAACCAAGCAAGATCCACTGCAAATTTTATTCACAATTCCATGAAAGGATTACACACATCAAGAAGAGCATGACCATTTTATTTTTTAAGTGCCAACATTCCAGCACCACCACCATATGAAACTAAGGATGCAAACACCAATACACAGTTAAAAATTATCATAACAACTTAAGAATCACACAGACCGTGAGAAACTAGAGCCAAAAATTGATTCAAAGGGCAGAGTAACTATCATGGAAGGAAGATTAAGAAACCCCATACTTGGAAAAATCTTGCGCAAGGAAAAACAAGACTGTGTATCTCCTTCACGGCCGAACAAGGAAAAAGAAAAACAACTACCATAGCCAAAACAAAATGCAAGAATGACAGGGTGACGGGCTCGAGGCGAGTTTGAGTGACGTGCAGTAAATGCACGTCGCTTCTCCCTTCCCAATTCATTCAATTCAAAGTACGAGCCAAGACAATTCACCATAGAACTATACCATTAGTCAACCAAATATTCATTTCCATATCACTTTTTCAAAGTGAGCCACCCCTTGGTAATGTTAAACCTATTTAAAATAACAATGTGCTAGGAACATAACCCAATGTGCAACCATTTATGAAACTTAAACAAGGTGCATAACCATAGTAGAAAGGATCAAGAGCACCCATCCTTTGTCATAACAATACAATATTAGAACATGAGTATAGTTCCTTTATCCAAAATGGTAGCATTATTAATTTCCATCAAAGACCATCCAAACCATTTAATGCCATGTTTAATACAATATTAAAACCAAAACTGGATAACAATTCTCTCATCCACAAGGCAGCCTTGACATATTATGCGAGAGCATATCAAAGATATTTAGCGTCATGTTTTAACTATCCAACCAACACATATCACTATAAAATTTTAAAACATGATCTGAAACAAATGATCTTTAGAATACTGTGTTAGTACCATCACATAAGCAAACAAAATAGAAGCATTGATTATCCATCATAGTGTCATAAGTATAACAAGGGGGTCCCACCTACTAGTTTATTATTAATATAGTTAAATAATAAATCTTGGAAATCATTTGCGAGCATAGTATTCATCGTTGCATTTTTAAGCATCAACACATACATCAATTGGTTCGATGTGAACCTAGTGGTAGACAGACTATAGGTCAATATTTCTAAATAAATTTTCCTCTTTTAGTTGGTCAAGAAGGTCATCAATCTTGGGAATTGGGTACCAGTTCATGACTGTGATTTTGTTTAAGGCTCTATAATCAATGTAGAGTCTCCAAGTATCGTCCTTCTTCTACACCAGTACAATATGGCTTCCGCAAGGGGAGGAGCTAGGTCTGATGTTCCCTTTTTGAAGAACCTCTTGGATCTGATGCCTAATTTCATCATTTTCCATCAGCGAGTGACGATATACTGGTCCATTAGGTATAGCTTCACTGGGGGTCAAATCAATTGGATTCTTTACTTGGCAATGCATCAGTACCTCAGTGGTTGAGGAGAAGATGTCTCTGTATTCTTCCATGATCTCATCCACTTGCTTTTGCTGCAAAGAGAGGTTTTGTGTAGAGGCCACGGATGTGGTAGTGACCTTCTTCTTACTGTGAGCACAGATCACAAAGAATATGAACTTATCGGTCTATGAAATGACCTTACTGCATTGCTTAGAAGAGATTAAATAAATAGTGGTAGGTGGTGCTACCTCTCGTATCCTGTATAATTGTCTACCCAAAGTAATAACAACACTGCGGGGTATAAACTCATACATAGCACAAAACTTCCACAAATATGGTTTTTCTAAAAGAAAATCACAAACTTCAAGGGGAGAAATATCACACAATACATCATCTTTGAAAGGCTTGATGCCATAGGGTAGACGACAATGTTGGCTGACACATAGATCTCTTCCTTGGCGAAGCCATTCGATGGTGTAGGTTTGCAGGTGTGGTGTCATTGGCATGTCTAGTCACTTGATGACCTCTACTAAAATCATTTTATTTTGACTACTTCTATCGACAATGAAATGAAGTGGATCCCCCTTTAGCCACATCTATGAGTGAAAGAGGTGTTTCCCTTCCTCTAGCTATTCTGGTTCGCTTGGCCAAACTTTGGTGGTAGCGACAGTGGCACTGGGTTGAGCATCGATAATATAATTCCCTCCTTCAGGATTTGAATCAGATTCAAAATCATCCTTTGACTTGGAAGCCTTCAACTCGACAACGAGTGACTGCTTGGAGCGACATTCTCCAGTGTTGTGCCAAGGGATTTTATGGTACTCACACCATTTTCTTATGTCCTTCTTTGTATTCTCATTTCCTTTCTTGTGTTGCGGTTTGGATTGGTTGTCTCGAGAGTGACCATCTTGGCTCGGTCCCTTGTTGTGTGGGTTAGGGCCGCCCTTTCCCTTCTTCGGCTATGAGTAGTTTGCAGATCCAAACTCTCGCCTCTTCTGCTTAAATTTGTTCTCGATCTTGACAACGTATCTATAAGTCATGCCCAATGAGGTGATGTCCAGAAAATCCATTTTTGTTTGAATGTATCTTTACAAACAACCACGGTATTTGAGCACCAGATGATGCTCAGAGTATTTGATACCCAATTCAGTGCGCTAGGTATGGAAAATATTGGTGAAATTTGGTATTGTCTGGTCCCTTTCTTGATGTAGGGTGGTCCATCTAGTGTACTAGTCCTCGTAGCTTCCAACATGGTAGTATTGTTTTTTAATGGAATCTTTGAAGGAATCCCATGTAGGGGCCACCAAAAATATTGCAGATTCCTCTATGGCCCTTTTCGAAAAGTAAGTATCCCACCAATCCTTAACAAGGGGGATGTCCTTGAGGAGTGAAAAAGTAATCATTTCCCTATTGGAAAAATTGTAGACCAAAAAATACCCTTCAAGCAGATTCAACCATTTATCTACAAAATCCACATCTATCAGTCCTTCAAATAATGGAATATCAAAATTTACTTGTACCTTGAAGGGGGTCACATGGACGCTTGATGAATGTGCTTCTCCTGTGGGCAGTCATTGAAGGATCTGTGCAAAGTTGTCCATTGTTTCATTCCTTTGTCATGCGAG
Source organism: Picea glauca (assembly GCA_000966675.3). Classification (NCBI taxonomy): domain Eukaryota; kingdom Viridiplantae; phylum Streptophyta; class Pinopsida; order Pinales; family Pinaceae; genus Picea; species Picea glauca. Next base: position 16,226 of record JZKD02S0142274.1, on the reverse strand, counting down.
GGCTTCCTTGAGAAACATTTTAATAGGATATCCTGCTCCATTATATTTATTTTTATCCCCCATGGTTGTTTTCGAGCTCGGCACGACCGATATTGCAACATCTTGATTGGTTCAAGTCCCAACTTCTTGTACCCAGATCTTGTTGGGGACATGAACGAAGAAAAATAAATGAAGAGAAGACCACTATGATACCACTGATCTAGATTTAGGAGCGGAATGAACTGATTAATAGACTGAATACATTAAAAATAGAGATATGAATAATAACATAGATATTCAATGAACAATATATTATATTAAATAAATGAAATAGGATGAAATTGTAAAACTACAGAACTGAAACACTTGCTCGAATGGCGGTAGCTATCTTTGAGAAGAGATGTGGTTGTTACGTGCATCTGTCTGAGAAGAATGATTACATTGAGGCTCTAGAGGCATTTTTTATATTACTCATGAATTCCAAAACCCTATACATCCAAAAACCTAACCCTAGGAGGTGAAATGCCAAAATTCATGTGGGCCCCTATGGGTAAGTTGGTACCTCAACTTCTTGGGGTCGTAACTTTTTCATACGATTTTCGTTTTAGGTGTGTGATAGACCGTTGGAAAGTTCTTTCAGAGAAATACACATTACACCATCAAATTCTGAATTCATCTAGAGTTTGACTATGGTGAGCCAAAAACACATTGTTTAGGACTCCAAAACGGCCCTGGAAGTACAACAAGATGTGTTGACATGAAAAAATACAAAATAAGCCAGTTGAATTAGGTGAGAGGCCACCAGTATTCAACTGGAATATGTGTAGGGATTCATACAACCCTAGAAGTGTATAACCCACAATTACAAAAAAGTATAGAAGAACATGTTGAACAAAAAATGGATACGAGGAGCCAGTTGGAATAGGTGGGTGGCCACCAATATCCACCTGGATCACATAGATGGATGGATGGAGGAAAATAATGATACACCTCCTAAGTTATATATGTTGTCAAAATATGGGAGAAAGACTGATTTGTATGAATTGGATCATTTCCAACAGATAGGTCAAAGAGCTAATAGAGAAGTAACCAAATATATGGTAGTATGTTCAAGGATCCATAGAGTTGCTAAAAAATTGATCAGAAATGGCCCCCTCCAAAGGTTATATGAGCTTGGAAGGAACCTAGTAGCGGAAGAAATGGTAAATGTAGTTCAGGACAATGCAAATCAAAGGAAACAAATAGTTGAAGTAGCTACCTTCGTCTCCACCGACCTTATTGATCAACATCTGCTACAAACAGTAAAGCTTCATATGATGGTGCAATATTTCGTGAGAAATTTAGAGGAGGACATGAGAACCCTCGATGACAGTATTTCTATGAACAATGAAAAAATAGAGAAACTGAAATAGGAGGATCGAATCACTCTATGACCAGTTCGAATTTTGGACAACCTACCTCAAAAGAAAAAGTTCATAGGAAAAGGACATAACACCTACCCTTTATTTCATCATTTTCCTAACTACTCTAAATTTTGTCCCTCTCTACACACTTGTCATTAGGGAAGGGAAGATGAATCATTTTTTAACTACCTCTTCAAGAAGTAGATGAAAGGACACATGGGAGTTATTAATTTGTGTACAAAATGGATAGAAACTCATTTGAAAAGGACTTTTTGGATTTTCAAGCATTTTATAGACCCAAGAACTTTTTTGAGAACATATACTTTGTTAACTAATATTGAGAAGCCCTCGGGGGCAACATATTATAGAAGAAATCCTTGTGTATGAAAAAATATGAGATGAGAATTATTTATGGTGAAGATGGACAATGTTCCCATGGACTATAAGAATGCTATCTTGTTATAGATTAATTCTCATACACTCTATGTGATTCTTCAGTTTAAAGTATTTTTTTAAATATCATAATGCCTTGATACTTGTAGGTTGTTAATGTATGTATTATTGTAATCTAGACTATTGTTGTTATATGTATTTGTATACAATTGTTTCTGATATTTCTCTTTTATATCAATTATCTATTTAGAAGTAGTACATGATTTGGTTTCAACTTACAACTGATTGGTTACTTTAGTAATCTCCTAGCTAGGATAGGTTAGAGTAGATTAGTGTTAATATAGTTTTCATTTCATACATAGTCTTCATCTACATATTTACATTGAATATCCACTTATCATCCACCCTCATCTGTAAATTGGTCCGCAACCGGCCCAAAACCCCCTAAAAAATAGTAACAATGGCAGCGGGGCCAAATTTTGGATGGGTCTCCTAAACCAAACAATGCATAGTCTAGTTGGGACTATGTACCGGGGAGAACCCCATGCAATTGTCAGGAAAATTTGAACCCGTCAATACTAGCCTAACACACAATTATCCAACTATCTCTCATAATCTAAGTTCACATAGTTCAAATGCTTTCTCAAAAAGTTCAAATTCTTGGTTCAACGAGAAAAATAGTGGAATTTTTTGAATAATTATAGAATAATTGAACCAATATAGTTCCATCATTGCCAAATCCCAATCGAACCTGATTGGATTCTACAAATATTGCTAATTTAATGGTGATTGAACAGTCCTACGACCATATCAATGAATCAATGGATATCAACGACTAATGGGATTGTTTTTAATCAATGGTCAGTTTTCACTTTAGTGTTTGGGTGAAATTTAGGAGAGGAGTGATGTAATTTTGATTGGATGAGTGATCATACAAATCCTTGAAGTTCATGAAAAATGGGGTCAATGGTCAAGTTTTAAACTATGGAGAATGAAAGTTCTGAAACCATAGAGATGGGTGTTATCATAAATCAATTTTCACTTTTAATATTTTCCACTTAAAACTTTTCATATAACCAAAGTGGATCATCACTGCTGATAAGCGCTCTTCGATGGGAATTTTGACTTTCTTCATAACTAGATTTTTCAACTTTCATTGATGCAAAGTTCACACGATCAACCAATTGATCAATGAAGAAAGTAACTTTTGAGTAGGGCTTCCCATCGACACCTTTTTCCACTTTGATATCAACACAAATTTTGACTTTCACATCGACACCAAAAATGACATTTCACTGCCAATGAAATTCTTTATAAATTGTCAATAGACTTCAAATAAATAGATGAACAAGGAAAAAATAATAAGGAAAATTTGGGGTTTTCTTAGGACAAGGGGATGAATTGAAAAAGACTCATTGACATGAAAAATCCATTAAAAATAATAAACTTGATTTATTTTCAAGATAAACAAAAACATAAAGAAAAGTGGTGCCCAAAAATTGCAAAAAACAAATTAGGGTGTGTTGTGGATTCAACAGAGCTAAAGGTAAACATAAAACTATATGCAATAGAAGTTGATGCCATCAAATTGAATCAGTGATTATAGTATAAGGAGGTGTACTTTAGTTTACATGAATTCACTAGAAAATAGAGGTTCCATTTTCTTGGTTGAATCTTTAAGGTCGTGATTTGTTGTAGTGGGAGAGTGATGTTGTAGGAAGAGCACTTGAAATGAACCATCGGTGATTGATTGGGAATTATTTATGGGCATTATTAAACCTCAGTTCTACCCAATTGACTATGAGGACAATCAAAAAATTATGTGGCATTATTTCATGTAGAGGTAAGCGCAATCGGTGCAAGAGTTTACCACGAAATTTAGGAAAATAAATACTTAGTTAGGTATCTCCCACAAAATCCCAAAGATGTTGATGAAGTACTTGGGTGTATTGATTCCTCTACTTTGGAGACAATTTATTCTTCAATCCTAATATGATGGATGAATCAAGTGTGCAAGAATAGTACCTTGAAGGAGACAAGTAGAAGTAGTAGTGTGGCATACATGAGCAAAGAGAAATGCAAGAGAATCATATGAAAGGAAAGAACAAGAAGAAGTGGGATGCAAAGAATATTGCAGTAGTGATGCAAGAAACAAAATCTCCCACCAAGCATTGCTAGTCTTGCAAGAGAAAGGGACACACTAAGAAAAACTATTGGAAATTACACCCTAAGGAGCACCCCAAGCATTTCCAAAAGAAGAAGAAAAATAAATCTTTGATGGTAGTAAATGTTGAAGATTGGGTGGACAGTTTCTCATATATGGATGGAAAATTAATGACACTATAATTCAAAAGGAGATAATTCTGGTATGTTGTAGTCACAAGGAAGAGAAGGATATTATGGAATTTTTTCATGTCAAGATCCATGTGAAACAAAGCAAATTTTATTGTTTGTTTAATCCTAGTTCACAATCGAATTCAATATCTACACAATTTGTTGAGAAGATTGGCCTAGAGACTCATGATCATCTACAACCATGATCCTTATGCTATGTGAGACAATATGTGGAACTGAGAGTGGTGAAATTATGCAAGTTCATGTTTTCCATTAACTAGAACTTTGGGGATGAAGTGGTAAAAAATGTAGTTCCATTGGACATGTGTGGAGTTATATTAGAAATCCCATATTTATATGTGAGAGATGTCATATTTAGGAGGGGATAAAATTAGTATCATATTGTCAAATATGGGAAGTATTTCACCATAAATTCACACAAGGACAATGCCAAAATCTCTTTAATCAACACTCAGTGGGAAAGAAGAATCATTGAAAATACTAAGAAGTTTGTCTTGTTGTTTTTTAGAGAAGGAAAGAAGCAACAAAAGGGTAGTGAAGTGGATATGAATGCATACTTAGAAGAATGTAATATAAAATAGTGATGGAAAATACAAAAATGATTGAAGCCTACAAGAAGGTGTTATAAGAACCTCAAGGTATGCCACCCAAGAGAGACATTGAGCATGAGATTCAGATGTTTTCAAAGTCTCTATTTCCAAACATTGGGTTGTGTAGGTAGTCCATCATAGAAGAAAATGAAGTGAAGAAGTAGTTGCAACAATTGTTTGAGTAGGGATTCATTAGGCTCAACACATCATTGTGTGGTTTACCCATTATAATGGTTTAGAATGACATAAGTAGAGAATGTGCATTAGCTACCATACCTTGAGAAAAGGCCCCATCAAGAACATATACTTTCCACTAAGAATTGTTGACTTGTTGGATTAGTGGAAACTAGCCAAGTTATTCACCAAGTTGAACCTCAAATTATGTTATCATCAAGTAAGGATCAAAGAAAAGGATGTGTGGGAGACATCATTCAAGGTGATGCAAGGTTTGTATGAATGGAAAATGGTTCCTTTTGGTTCATACAATACACCTACAAATTTCATGTGGTTGATGAATGATGTGCTACATCCATTCATTGACTCATTTTAATAGTATATCTAGATGACATACTAATCTTCATCAATATTTATCAAGAGCACATCCCACATGTGATGCAATTAGTAGAGAGACTAAGAAATAATCAATTGATAGAAAATATAAATAAATGTGACTTCAAATAGAGCCTTTGATTTATCTCAAACAAATGATCGATGGAAGAGAGTTGAGGGTGGATCTAGATAATATTGTAACCATCGAACAATGGCCTATTCCTACTATCTTGATAGAGGTAAGTATTTTCATGGGAGAAGAACTATATTTGAGTAATTTTATAGAAAATATTTCAACAATAGCAACACCATTGCATTCCATGACCTCCAAAGGAAAGAGTTTTCATTAGGGAAATCCATAACAATGCACATTTAAATAATTGAAGAGGGAGATCAATAACTATGTTCCTAGTGATGCCTAATTTACATCATCCCTTTAAACTGAAAACATATGTAAATGGACATGCATTAGGGTAGTTATTATGCAAGGAGGAAGACATATATATTACCATTCAAAGATTTTTCATGGAGTAGTGTTGGACTACCCCACATATGATAAAACAAAATCATTGTTAATATACAGGGGTGAAGAATTTGAAGAATTATCTCATGGGGAAAGAGACTATCATACACATTGATCATAAACCTCTACAATGTCTACAAATCCAAATCAAAATGTGACAAGTGAGGCATTACAAATGGTTGGGATTCCTACAACAATTCCACCTATTGATCAAGTACAAGAATGGGGTTACAAGAAAACTAGTTGACATGCTTTCATGACCCCTATTGAAGAATATTATAGTGGTTGGCCTACTAATGCAACTTGAGGCTTTCACTTATGATATACTAAATGAATATTTTCAAAGAGATAAAGACTTCAAATGCATACACTAATTGTTGAAGGAAATACCAATTGTTATTATAGAATGGAATAAATACCATCTTGTGAAAGGGTTACTATACAATCTAGAAAAGTTGTGCATAATATGAGATACAATGACTCGGTTGATGAGAGAAGCTCACAATTCCAAAATGATCAAGCATTTTGGCTTGACAAAGATAGGGGAAAATCTGCATAGGTATGTGTATTTTCCAAAGATGTAGGAGTAGGTGGTGAGATTTATTATTTTATTAGTTATTTGTTGTTCATTTCAATAACCTTCTGGACAATTAATTTTATATATGATTAATAATTAAATAACTATTTTTTCATTGTTCTTTCTGTCAAACCATGTTGTCATTGATTTCAAAGGGTTGATGTCAAGTGGTGTCATAGTGATGTGTTAGTGTGTGATGTCATAGATGGATTGATGTTTTTTCATTGACGTCAAGATTGATCTCAAAGGAAATTGTATCATTGATGTATTGCTTGTTGGATTATGTTGTCATTGATGAAATTGATGTCTAAGGGTTGATGTCAAATGGTTTCATAATGATGTGTTGATAGTAAAGGGATGTGTATCATTGATTTCATGTCATGGTTGATAGGAATTACCAAATGGATGAACTCAAAAGTGGTCCCCTTATGGTGAAATCCCTCACTGGAAGATGCTTTGTGAAGTTTAAATGGTTATCCCCAACATTTTGGTTAGGGAACCCAAAATTGGTTGAGGAATAATGTAATGAAGATTAGTGAATTTTAAAGTGATACTATTCTATATGGATATTACTTGTCTTTCCATTTTCATTGATATGTGGAATGCCACATAACGCCTCACGGTTAGAGAGTTATGGTCATGTGAAGTTGGAGAACCCTCATAAGTTATCTAGAATCCCCTAGACTATCAAAGAAGTAAATTTATTCTATAAGCTCCTAGAAGAAGGTTGAATAGTCAAAGTGGTTAGTCATGTGTTAAGTGGTTTCAATAAGAAAATAATTAAAATAAATTAGTTGCAACTCGAAGTGGAGATTTTACTATTTGTGGATAAAGTGGTTGTAAGTGGACAAAGTGGTTAGAAGTGGGTTAGCCCTTAAATAAGGAAGTTGGTTAGAAGATAACGCCTAGAGGAAGCTACTTGGAGAGTATAAATAAAATAGAAAGGGTCTCTTATGATGAGGATATTTGATCATATTGAATATCCATTATTTGGTGAAATTTTCATTGCAAGTACTCATGGATGCATCAAAATTTTCGCAAGTTTGAGGTAGCAAGGAGGTTTGACGGTGAAAGTTTCAGAGCTTGAGAAAAACCCTAGTTTCTTAAGTGTATGTGAGATGAAAGTATAAGAGGTCACATACATATGCGGGCTGACAGTGGAGGAGGTCACGTACATGTGAAAAATTCATGAAGACTTGAGTTGATGTTGGTGTCAGGTCCCTGAAGTCTAAAGTAAGTTCCAGATTTGCATTCTACAGGTTGAGATCATCTACATAAGTTCTGGTATGGCTGCATGGTTGTCTTTTTGTGATCACTTATACTCATGGTATGGTTAATGCTTGAAATATTCTTTGTATGGTTTTTATGATGTTTGGATATGGTAGATGTTGGCTAGTTGGTTGAGTGGTTTTTTTCTAATATAGTTGAGGGATATCTATGTTGTGTGATGGTGTATGCATGAGAAACATGCATAGGTTGTTGGATGGTATAGATTTTTTTGTGGATGATAATGGTATAGGTTTGGAAGTGACAGTCTGGTTACAATGACATGTTACAAGTGGATGTGACAGAGGCAACAAGGGTTTGAAGGGAAGAAGTTGTGAAGTTTCAGAAACCCTAGCTTTCTGAAGGTGTACACAGTATGACAGTGGAGGAGGTCGCATACATGTGTGTACTGCAAGATATAAAGGTCACATACATATGAGTGTTGTAGTATAGATAGGCCATGTACATGTTGACATAATTGGTTTTATGTTTACAAGATGGGTATTGTACTTGATGGTTGGATTCCTCTTCTCATTTGGTACTTAGATATGTAAGTCTGGTATTGTATTGAGAGTTGGTGCTCTTTTCAATTGGTGTTGATAAACCCCGGAGATTGTAGTCTCCTGTAACACATAATACAAAAATTTTACACATATATCTGGTGGGATTTGTGTCTATTATGGTGATGGTTTATAGATCTATAATATTGATTAATGTTGTTGTTACATGCAAGTAGCCAAGTATGAATGAATAATATGTTCCTAACTAAAGTTTTGAAAGAAGTGTAAAAATATCCCTACATTGATTCACACCCTCCCCTTTCAGTGTGGTCAGTGTGTCCAACACTTTCATGTATTTTTGTTTTCCCTGTATTAGTCAAATGTTTGGTTCCTAAAAAATATTTTTATCCACATAGATTTTCCTCTAGGATTACTCATTGAATTAAAAGGATTGCAGTGATATTTTCATCTAATGTTTTTTAGAGTTATCTCTTAGAAATAGTTTTCTTCCTTCTTTCATTTAATATTATTCCCCCCCCTTCCATTTATTACTTCACAAAAAAATACATAAAAGAAAAAATATAAAGAAAAATTAAACCTACTCATAAATCTCATTGAAAGGTTGTCAAGCCACTAATCCGAAGGAGTATTCCATTTAAATAGGGAAGATTCTAATTGGGCCTCTTCCTTGTGTTTAATCCCTACTATTGATTTTTAGGATTCCACCCCCCTCGAAATAGAATAGTAATACTTTTCAATGATGTTATACTTAGTGAGTTCAACAAAGTTGGGTATGAATCTTCAAAGGAAATTGATCTTCCCGAAAAATGTTTGGAGTGCCTTATTGTGTATAGGAAAGGAGATTGTATCTATTACTACTACCCTCTCCAGATCAATCTTAACCCCTTGAGAAACTACTATATGCCCCAATAATTTACCTTCTATCATTCCATTAAAATATTTCTTTGGTTTTATGGATATGCCAAACTTCTTGCATATCTCATAAACCTACCTCACGTGTTCCAAATGATCAAAAACCTTTTATGAGTACACAGTAAAATCATCAAGATATATCATAATGAAAATGAATTTGGTGTCAGCAAAGGAATGATCCATGAATCTCTTGAAAATATACCTAACATTTATTAACCCGAAATCCATCCTCACATATGCAAATATGCCCCATAGAGTGATGAAGGTAGTCCTTAGTACATCCTTTAGGTCCATCGTATCTTGATTGTATCTTGAGAAACCATCCAGAATGGACATAATTTTAGACCCCACTACTTTTTGTAGCATTTGAACCATCTTTGGTAGGTGGTAGTTGTCCTTTAGGAAAGATCTATTCAAATTTTGAAGTATATGCAAATCCTTACTTATCCATTTTTCTTACCGATAGGTACCAAGTTTGCATCCCATTTTGAATATCTTATCGGAATAATTATTTTGGCCTCATATGGTTTCTTCAGCTCGATTTGTACCAAAGGGTACACCATGGGATTTAGTTGTCTTCGATTCTTCCTGAAAGGTTGGGTGCCTTCTTTCAAGTAGATCAAATGTTGGAAGATAGTAGGGTCATAGGTATTGAGATCCTCATACCTCCATGCAAATACATATTCAAATTCTTTGAAAAAATGGATGTACTTATATTTTTATTTAGGAGACAAGGTCTTGGCTATCTTGATGAGTTTTGGATCATATTTTTTCCCAATTTGCAATAATCTACCTCTGGTAGTTTTATATTCATGGAGAGATCTAGGGATACATAATCTAAGTTGAATAGTCACTCCAGAAAAACCATCCCTTCTTGGGTGTGATTTGCAAATTGATCATTTTCCATATTTGTCCCATCTTCCTCTTCATCAAATTGTGTGTTCAAATTTGAATACTCATCTATCAGGGTCAAGAACCATTTTATCTATTCCTCATGCTCAAACACTTTCCATTGTTTAATGTTATCAGGGATGGAAAATTCATCCATGACCTATGTCAGGCTGCTAAGTTGAAGATTTAAATGGCCTGAAACACTAAATTGTCAAACCAGGGTTGGTAAACTTTGAGCTGCTACACTGTATGTGCGGGTAAGGCTCTAGTCTCTATCTGAATGTTATCCTTAGAATAAACACACACTTATTCTAAGAATTTGAATCTTAATGACTATATCGAAGCTTAGCATTTCCTATTTAGGTCATCAACAGAAAACAGTCTTGTGCTCAAATGTTGGTACTGCTATTTCTATTCAAAAGTGTGGTTCCACAAGATTATCTTACCTCTATGCTCGATCATCTACCATCATCATTTCTGTTTAAGTCATGACACAAAGAGTATTTTCGAAAATGCATTCAATCTGGTCATCAAAATGAATCTAAAGCTGTCTACAGGAAAACAAAGTACTACTCTACTTACTGGTACCGGAAGCTTCCTTTGATTTAACTGCAATCTAACTGTTCTAAGTAAGCAGGGTAACTAACTGTCTAACAAAGCAAAGTTCATTCACACTCTAAGTTATGCTCGAATTGAAAATGAGAAGCCAAACAAACTATGTTCATACCCTAAACCCTACAGGTAGCAGTCATGTGTTCAATACCCATCAACATAAAAGATAACAGTATGCTGGAACGATTCAATTGAAGAATAGATAAACACGATTCTGAAACAACTAAATCGATGACACACTATGAGCTGTAGATATACCATTCATGTAAGCAAATGCTAACATACTGAAACAACTAAATCTATGAACGTTAAGCTACCTCGTATGCAAGTTCTAAACACTGAAATGAACTAAATCTATGATAAAATAAAGCTAAGTCTATGACAGAATAAAGCAGCGGCTTGCACCGGTTTGGCGGGCCCAACCAAACGGCACAAACGTTGTAAGTGACAACCAGAGCCGACTATAACATTCTATGCAAACATGGTGTAAACTTCACGTTCCATCTACTCAACGAAAAATCTCAAATCGTATGACAGTCAAGTACCATAACGTAACAACAGTTTGTATTCAAAAACATATGTTCACGACATAGCATAATCCAATATAATCCAACCCGTTCTCAGGAGTGATCTCGGGTTTATATATAAATCCTGTCTTTTCTAACAGTCTAAAGAAACAATACCTAAAAACAAAACGAATCCCCGATCCATAAATTGCTTGGAATCAAGTTTTAAAACGTACTTCACATCTTCGTGACACGTAGTGTCATGAAGTATGAACGATGAAGAATTAACGTCCCAGTTTCATCATTAGGCCTTCAAGCACCCTATGGCGATGACTCCAGCTGTCATGCGAATCTCTCTGTCTCCCATTCGGACCATAACGCACAGATCTTGAGCGGCTCCATTGGTATCTCCATGGGTATGAGTTGGTACCTGGTACCAGCATCCTATTCCAAAAATAGAAGTGGTACCTAACCCAACCGACATTAGTTCCAATATCATTTTAAAGCATCAAAGTGCATAAAAATAGCTTGAAATGTAAAGATACCTTAAGTAACCCCATTGAATGGTAGGGAGATGTCAACTATGTCAAAACAAGGCCAAAAGGGTGGTACTGGTATATAAATGGAGGTCTGTGGAGTATAATATAAGCAAAAAACATGATCAAAACCGGAGACCAACAACCTAGATGGAGTAGGAGAGGTGACCCAAATCTAAAGGTTTGAAACTTATAGTAGAATGGGCCAAGTTGTAAGCTCTTCGATTCCTATACAAGGGCATGGTAGTAATGTTGATAGTGTCAAAGAAGTTGTCCAATATATTATATATTGCATACTTTTACTTTATCAACCTTGGATTTTTAGCTTAGAAGTTGTTTTGTACTAGATTCATAATCAAGTAAAAATATCCAAATATCTTTGAGTTGTTTCACCACCATTTTTAGTACTTTTTCTAATCCCAGCATCAATGATTCATATTCTGTCATATTGTTGGTGCATTTGAATTCTAGTTTGAATCCATTTAGGAACTCTCTCTCCTTGGGTAATATAAACATAACACATGCCATGGTCCTTCTCTATTACAAGCTCCATCAAAATGTCTGGTTCATATTCAAAAGGATCAAACCCTTCTCCTTCACACATAAGAGGAATACAATAGTAAGAAATGGGGGGCTCATGGTCGAGCATGAATTTTTCTATATCATTTGTGCTATAGGAAGGGAATTTGGTGGGATTTTTAGGGTTGCTAATCACATAAGTCATCTTAGGCTCCCTATACAGGCACCAAGTCACTCCCCCAAAGATAGGAATGGTGGCATATGATAGGTTAAATTGGATATTTCCCTCTACATAAGTTCCCCAACGTCTATATAACATTATACCATAAGTGGAAGGGACATATGTGATCATTACATACATCATTACAAATTTTCTAGGAATCCACACCATTCCTACAACCAAATATTTAATCATTCCCAAGCACTAGTGTAACATCCCTAGTTTTAATCCCCGCGGATTATAATGTAATTGTATAAATGAGATTGAGGTTGGTGAGCCAATGTGTTGGGGTGAAGATCCTGTATTGGTTTAATATGGCCAAAGGCCAAATGGTATATTCTGTGCATTTAAATAATTAATAAAAATGGTAACCACTGGCTACGATACAAGAAGAAAAAAAACAATGGGGGAATATGATTCCATAAGAGAGAGGGATCCAAGGGGGAATTATTCATGGGTATTAATCCAACCCACATTCTTGAAATTATTATCATTGTGTATAAACCTTATATTTTTTGTTGAGTGTTCCCAAAGCCAATTATTAAACTCATGTAAGAGGGTGGATGTGAGAAGTCACATCACATAGTTATTGGGGAGAATGGGATGAAGTACAATCATCTTTGGGAAGAGTGAGAGTCAAGAAAGCAAGGGATAAGAGGGGGAATTCATATGCAGAATGAAGACAACTTTTACATGCAGTTTTTGGACCAAAAAGAGAGGAGTTGAGTTCTAGGAAGAGCTCCAACCATGGTATGCTTGAAGGAAGCCATTGTTTGGTTGTGTTTTATGATGAGAAAGAGGCTTGTGCACTTGTAAAAAGGGTTATAAGATTACAATTTGATTTCATGTTGAGGAAATCGCTCAAGATCCTTTTGAAGGATATTGTGAGCACTCCTTGGGCAACTGAGAGTTCCTAGAAGTTCCCAGTTGAGATTCCTTGTCCAACCAAGTGCACTAGAAGCCCTAATAAATGAATGGTATAGCTAGAGGGACTATGAGCAGTCAAGGAGGTGAATTCCTTCAATTGTGTAGGTGGTGGGGAAGAGAGTTGGAGGATTGGAACTACTTTGGGAGTAGAACTTGGGTTTTGGGGTTGTTTTGTGTGAAGAGTGGATAGTCAAGAGGGTCAGATCTCCTTTTGGACTCATAGCCTTAGCTCAAGGTGGCCCTTTGTTGAGAGAAAATGAATAGCAATGCCTATGGCTGGGAGTTTCATCCTTCATATGCATCCAATTGGTTAACTATTAACATATACATGTTGTGTTGTGTTATTAAGTTTATTTCACTGTGAAAATGGTTTATGTGAATGTTGTGTGTTTGTTGTTTACTTGAATAGTTGCATTCATGTTTTAATATATGTTTTTGTACACATTTATAACTATGGTATCAGTGAAATGGTTAAATATGTGTATGATCTATAGTTGGTACGTTACATGAAATTAATTAGCAGGAAATATTATTTTTTAATGTGTATTTCCACACATAATGTTCCTTATTTGGATACATTATAGAATGGCATCAGAGCTTCTAGTTCAAACATCGGTCTTGTATGGGACAAGAACCCGTGCAAATTTTGGAAAATTCGTTGTTACAANAAGGGATAAGAGGGGGAATTCATATGCAGAATGAAGACAACTTTTACATGCAGTTTTTGGACCAAAAAGAGAGGAGTTGAGTTCTAGGAAGAGCTCCAACCATGGTATGCTTGAAGGAAGCCATTGTTTGGTTGTGTTTTATGATGAGAAAGAGGCTTGTGCACTTGTAAAAAGGGTTATAAGATTACAATTTGATTTCATGTTGAGGAAATCACTCAAGATCCTTTTGAAGGATATTGTGAGCACTCCTTGGGCAACTGAGAGTTCCTAGAAGTTCCCAGTTGAGAGTCCTTGTCCAACCAAGTGCACTCGACGCCCTAATAAATGAATGGTATAGCTAGAGGGACTATGAGCAGTCAAGGAGGTGGATTCCTTCAATTGTTTCGGTGGTGGGGAAGAGAGTTGGAGGATTGGAACTACTTTGGGAATAGAACTTGGGTTTTGGGGTTGTTTGGTGTGGAGAGTGGATAGTCAAGAGGGTCAGATCTCCTTTTGGACTCATAGCCTTAGCTCAAGGTGGCCCGTTGTTGAGAGAAAATGAATAGCAATGCCTATGGTTGGGAGTTTCATCCTTCATATGCATCCAATTGGTTAACTATTAACATATACATGTTATGTTGTGTTATTAAGTTTATTTCACTGTGAAAATGGTTTATGTGAATGTTGTGTGTTTGTTGTTTACTTGAATAGTTGCATTCATGTTTTAATATATGTTTTTGTACGCATTTATAACTATGGTATCAGTGAAATGGTTAAATATGTGTATGATCTATAGTTGGTACGCTACAGGAAATTAATTAGCAGGAAATATTAATTTTTAATGTGTATTTCCGCACATAATGTTCCTTATTTGGATACATTATAGAATGGCATCAGAGCTTCTAGTTCAAACATCGGTCTTGTATGGGACAAGAACCCGTGCAAATTTTGGAAAATTCGTTGTTACAAATTTGTTCTGTGATGAATTTGAGGGAAAACAAAGATAAATTAGACTGGATTCCCAAAATTCGTGAGCAAAAATTTGAGTTTAAATCCCTCAAAACTATCTAAGAAGTTTATTGGATTCAAATTGCAGAGTTGTAGAGATAAAATTCTACTTGGAAGGTCGAAAATTGTGTTTTAATGGTTGTTGTAGAAGTGGGTAGAGTTTAGTGAATTGACGACAAAGATCGTGTTTGATTTCCAGATCAACAACCCAGATTCATTTTAATAAATTAAAAAAATTTAAGGTTTTTGGAGTTAGCAAGGTCGAATAGAACAATGGTTGAGATTAATTTTCAACATATGGGAGAAAGAGAAAGTTGAATTTCTGGATTCATTTTTGGCCATTGGGAAGTTGGAGCCGATTGACAACCAATATTTTCTTTCGGATCTTGGAAAATAGAGAAAATCAATGGTCGAGATTCATCGGTGGAGTTCGGAAAAGTATTGGTGAATCAACAATTAAGACCATTTTGAATGAGATATCGACAGTCTAGATTCATCTGGGATTTGGTTGAAAAAAATTTGAGTGTTGGAGTTGGCTAAGAGAATTCATTGATGGTTGATGGTCAGATTGGCCAAAATGGTGAAGTGTTTCAATCGATAAAGAGAAAGTGTTGATCTTCGACATTCGATGGTCAGGGGTCAGCGTAATTGATGAAAGGTTTTCAATAACCAACATAGCTCGTTGATGGTTGATGGTTGGATCAAAATGTTTGGTGAAGTTTTTTTTTATCCAATGGAAATCATTGATGAACGATGGTCGAGTCGGCCAACTCAACAAGGTGTTTGGGTCATCCAAATTGTCAATGGTCAATGAAGAAAATAGGAGGATGATGTGTCATGACATGTAAAAATACACGTGTCATTCCATGTGAGCCAATTTGAAAACTCGGGATGACATGTTAGCATCCACGTGTCATGTCACATCAACATAGTTTCCACATCATCCAAGCAATACTTGATGGTCAATGGTCGGGTCGATCAAATTGGATAAGTGTTTCGCATGAAAAAAGGAATGGTCGATGATCGATGGTCAGGTCAGCCAAATTGGTAAGGAGTTTCATCTGCCAATGAAAATCATCGATGGTTGATGGTCAACAGTCGGTTCATGGGTATTAAACCAACCCGCATTCTTGAAATTATTATCATTGTGTATAAACCTTATAATTTTTGTTGAGTGTTCCCAAAGCCAATCATTAAACTCATGTAAGAGGGTGGGTGTGAGAAGTCACATCACATAGTTATTGGGGAGCATGGGATGAAGTACAATCATCTTTGGGAAGAGTGAGAGTCAA
>JZKD02S0142263.1:0-16795 GCA_000966675.3 Picea glauca | reverse complement strand
TTGTTAAAGGTATTGTTAACACATGGAAGAGGAACAAAGTTTAGAGTGGATTGCATTGTGTTAGTGCAACATTGACATTTTTAGTTTCTTATGTGTTAATCAACATTAAATTTTATTATTAAAAAAAGGGTGTTAAGATATAAATATTTTGTTAGTTAATAGGTTTATTAGATGGTGGTTTAATAAGTTAATGAGTTTACTGTATTGTGGTTTGGTAGGAAGTTGTAGTTAAGTTAATAGTTTTTTTGGATTGGGTGTAGTTTAAACATTCTATGTTTTTACTTTTTTTCTGGGCACATCTTTTTGATAAGTTTTACTCAAAATTAAGCCAGAAATTTAGAAGTATAGTTGGAATTGCATATTTCAGTGGTTGAGATTACATATTTCGATTGTCCAGGGTTTTTTTAGGATGCTGAATCAATTCTTTCATTAAAAACTGAGATGTAAAATTGTGATTTCACCAACAATTGCATTGCCAAAATTTGATGATAGTTGCCACAAAAAATAAAAAATGTAAAACATTTAGACTACGCCATTGGATTGTGGTCTAATAGTAAGTTACACAACAACACTTAACAAATTTTCCTAGAGTACAAAGTTGTGTTAATACAATGAACAATAATTCTATGTCAATATGGGGTATTGTTAATAATGATCTTAAATATTTGAGTGACTTCACTTGAGAGGGGTGGAAGGTTTGAACATCTCTCTCACTATATTTAAGTAGGTTTGTATTGTGTTAATATGGCATTAAGGTTTGTAGTTCTCCACGTATCAATAAAAAGAAAAAGTTATTATTCTTAATAAATAAAATCAATTATAAATTCAAAATAACAACAAGAACACATAATGCTCTGTATCGGATTAGGGTTTAGGTTCCTTGGATCCCTGTTACTCCCTTCCGCCGCCCCAGGCAGAGAAAGACATGATCCCCAATGAAGAGGGGATGCGAGGCGCCTCCTACCGCAAGGTCGTGGCACATGAATCTTCTGGTGGAGGTTTCTGTAGACTGTCCTTTGAGCCACCACTGGACCAACGCTCGCAAATATTCTTCGAAGGTGTTGCTAAAGGAAAAGAAATGGAGATTGACATGGGACATGTTCTAGCAAAAACTACACGTCCTTGGGAACTTGGGAAATGCATACCTCAGGCACCGCTAGAACCAAAATATGTGATCAACACACCCCACATCGAAGAACATAAACAATACATGAGGGAATACTCACTGGTGGGAAAATTCCTAGGGTTATGGCCCTCTGAATGCGAGCTTGTCAAATGGATACAACATTGATGGAAACCTAGAGGAAAATACGAACTACAAATAGGATCCAAGGGCTTCTTTACCATTATCTTCCATAACTTAGAAGATCGAAATCACATATTTGACAGGGGACCCTATTTCTTCAATTCAACCAGCCTCTTCCTACGCTTCTGGACAAAGAATTTATCCTGGAAAAAGAAGACTTTGCACACACCCCAGTATGGATCCATATATACTCCCTACCACAGGAGTTCTGGCTAGAAGAGATCCTGGCAGGCATAAGAAACACCATTGGGGCCTATGTTGAATCCTCATAAGTGGCTCAGCAGAGAAGGTATACCTCTTACGATCGCATATGTGTTTATCTCAACATCTCGAAGCCCCTCCCTAGTTCCATAGCCCTGGAATACCATGATGAGGACTGGTCTCAAACTATTGACTATGAGCACATACCATTTCGATAAGAAAATTCCACGAGCACAGGAATCTGTTCAGAGAATTCCCTCCGAACATTGCTGAAAGCAAGGCAACAATCCTAAAGGAAACAAATCAAGGGACGGTTTCACCCAGGTAGCAGGCAGACGAAGCCAAACAACCAGGAAAAATGTGCAGACTACCAACAAGGAACCCCCCTCCAACAACTTCTTCAATGTCCTTCAAAAACTTCTAGAAGATATGAACAAGCCACAAATCCCTCCTCAAGGAATTGCAACCCACAACAATGCAAAAGACAACCCTTCCAACACCCCTGTCTTGGAGTAGATCCTCTCCTCTTCCTCTTCCCATGCCAAAGCTAGCGAAGCCTCTAACTTTGAAGATGGAGATATCAAAATGTATCTAGAGGAAAAAGATATGGCGGGAGTAGACCTCGAGCACTTAGAACAAGCATATCGCAAGATGGAATTGTACACCATCCCTCCAAATCAGATTCGCAAGGTGCATAAAGTCTTCCTAAAATCCTCAACGAGATATGTAGCCAGATCCACCACTGGCTTGGGAATCCAACGCATCCAACAGAAAGAACAACACAAGACTTAGAAGAATGAGAATAAAAGAGGAAGAAAATCCACCCAGAAACTCATACAGGAAATCAGTCACTTGATGGTAAACTTAGGTTAGATAAATCTCATCTCTGATAGCTTTCCCCCTCTCACCTCTCCATCCTCATCATGAAGCTCATCTCTTGGAATATACGAGGTCTCAATGGTCGTAGTAAGCAAAGGATTCTACGTGATCGTATCATAGAAGATCAACCTAATATTCTCTTACTTCAAGAAACAAAATGTGTTGGGGAAGAAATGAATCAAATCCTCTCCAGATGTTGGAAACATGGGAAAATGATGACCATCGATTCCAAAGGCATGGATGGTGGCTTGGACATCCTCTCGAACCCCAACACTGTGCTTCTCAAGAACTTCTTCACCACCAGATGGACAATCTTAGTGGAATATCGACTCATTGGCTCCAATCAACTAGGATTCCTTACAAATGTTTATGGACTAGCCACCCCAGGGGACAAGCTCAACTTCATTCAAAATTTGGATCAGATGGATAAAATCAACATCGATTGTAGTTGGATACTAAGGGGGGACTTCAATATGGTCTTCCACCTAGAAGAAAAAAGGGGCGACACTCACAGACTCAAGGCAAAAAGTGGACACTTTCAAGATCTAATCGATATTCTTGGTCACATAGATTCGTAAACCCAAAATGTCCTTTTCACCTGGTCAAACTGACATTCAGTATCCCAACAGGTTGCATGGCGTCTGGATTGATTCCTCGTTTCAAAAACCCTCTTAATGGATGGCCTAGCGATGAGCGCTAGCATATTGGATACCTTGGGATGTGACCACTGGCCTATACATCTCTCACTGGATATCTCTGGCTCTCCTGGATGAAATCCCTTTAGATTTGAGCATTTTTTGCTCGACCACCTGAAATTCCAAGCCCTGGCTCCTAAATGGTGGAGGGAAGCCACCATCTCTCATGGTTCCAAAATGTTCCAATTTCAGCAACGACTGAAATTTTTTAAGCAAAGCCTTAAGATTTGGAACAAACCAAACTTCAGGAATATTTTTGAATCCAAAATAAACCTGAACGATCAAATGAATCTCATCTAGATTCAAATCAGGAATCGCGGCCCTAAAGAGGATCTCAAAGCATAGGAAACTCTACTCAAACAACAGTTGGAGGAAAGGCGGTCTCAAGAGGAAGTTCCGTGGAGGAAAAAATCTAGAATACAATGGCTTCAAGAGGGGGAACGAAACACCAATTTCTTCCATCGAGTGATGATCCAACGTGGACACAATAATCATATTACACAACTGGTCACAGATCAAGGTCAAACTCTCCAAAAACATGAATATCTCAAGCATGAACTGGTCTCTTATTACCAAGATATGTTGTATGAACCCCCTATTGATAGATCCCCCGACATAGAAAATATCACCCAACACATCCCCAATATCATAACTCGAGAGAAGAATGAGGCTTTGTCTAGACCAACCACGATTGAAGAAGTGGACCTAGCCCTGCAAGACACCCCGGAAGGAAAATCTCTAGGTCCAGACGACTTCACGACAAACTTCTTTCACTTCTGTTGGCCCATGATTCAGGAGGAAGTATGGGACATCATTGAGGATTATCTCATCTCTGGTCAGGTTTTCCCTTCTCTTAATTCCTCTTTCCTAACCCTCATCCCCAAAGAAGAACAAGTCACTCATCCTAAATAGTTTAGACCAATTGCTCTTTGCAATATAATCTATAAGTTGTTAAGAAAAGTAATCGCTCGGTGCCTCAAACCTCTCCTGCCCCTCATCATTTCCCCCGAGCAGTCAGGGTACGTTGAAGGCATGCAAATTCTCGATAGCGTCATCCTTTCCCATGAATTCAAACACTCGCTTCAGAGCAGGGGTACTCCAAGTATGTTATTAAAGTTAGATCTTTCCAAATATTTTGATAAACTCAGTTGGGCTTACATGAAATCTGTTCTTCTTTTTTTGGCTTCACTAGGGACTAGGTAGACTGGATTCTAAATCTCATCTCTTTCACTTTCTTCTCCATTTTGATCAATGGTGTTTCTTCCTGCCCTTTCTCTCCCTCTCATGGAATACGACAAGGGGACCCCCTGTCCCCCTTCCTTTTCATCATCGTGGCAGAAGGGCTCAACCGATTCATCAAAGCCTCCATAGAAGATAATTATCTAGCTAGACTGCCCCTTCATGGCATGAATCCCTCAATATCAGATAGCTAGTTTGTTGAAGACACCCTAATTCTGAGCTCCCCCATTGTCATGAATCCCTTCACATTCTCTGTATCCTGCAAAATTTCTGCGCAGCCTCAGGAATGGAAATTAATAAAGAAAAATCCCATCTCTTATTTTTTAGCACCCCTATACCTGTTTAGCTTCATATCACCAACATCCTGGAATTCACACATAGCTCCCTTCCATCCAAATACCTCAACATTCCTCTCATTAATAAATCTCTTTGAAACAACTCCTGGGAGGGGCTATTTTCCTCCATGGGAAAACGACTCTCCTCCTAGACCTTTCAAATTCTCAACCTTCCCAATCACCTCATCCTCCTCAAATATTTCCTTCAAACCTTGCCTATTTATTCCTTCTTTTCTCTGGCTTCCCCTAGCTTTGTTCTTACTATAGCATACCCAACCACCCATAGGCTAGGGTGTGCTACCTTCAAGCCCACCCTTGGACTTTGTACTCTTACCGATACCTTCTTTATTTAATAAGGACGCATAAGATAAAAGATTTAACGACATGCACAAAAATATCCAACAAGCATGCATAATCTAAGATTTAGTTAAACAATAAATAGAATACAGAGCGAAATACATTCATACACAGATAACAATATCACAATAGAGATCACTTATCTTTATAAAAAGGTGACACCAACTGGTTGCATACCAAGGGAGTTCCACCCAACTGTAGACACCACTGCTCCAAATCTCAATAAGAGTGTCACCCCTGAGCCATGGCTATCCACAAGGACGGTTCCAAAGTGTACTTGGGTTTCCAAACCAGTCAGCTCTCAATATCTCACAGGTTTCCCAACACCCATAACTATCCAAGTACCCAACTCTCTTCCACCCAACCTGTACCACCCAATAGAATGGACCTCCACCCTTCTATGCCACATAGTCACTCAAGCAGTCCTTCTCCTTTTTCTAGGGCCTCCAACACAGCTGGTCCAGAATCTCAATGCTGGAACTCTCAGGACTCGCAGTTGGAGAACCTCCTAGCCTTCCCCAATAAGCTCATGTAACCGATCCTCTCCCTTAGGCAAAAAGGGTAATTAACATAGGAATTTATCTCCTCAATCCCCCTCTCTTGTGGAATCATAGCCCCCTATAACTCTAGTCCTTGTCTATCTAGCAACCAACAATGTGTTTATAATTAATAATGATCAAAACATTACATTTCTTGGGCATACTAGCCCTTTAATAATTGTTTGGGCACTCATGCCTCTCAGCATTGTAACAATACATTATTTAAAATGGTGGTTCGAAACCCGAGGTGTTACATCCCCTCCCCCTTATCTTGGCACTGTCCTCAGTGCATATACAAAATAGAGATCAAAATCTCAAATTTATTCAAAAAGATGCGAGTACTCTACCTGCATGGCATCTTCATGCTCCTAGGTAGAATCTTCAGGACCGTAGCAGGTCCACTGAACTTTTACCTGCTCTATAACTCGTTTCCGGAGCATTTTGACCTTTTTGTCCACTACCCGCACTGGCTGAACCTGAAAATCTCCCTCCGTCTCTACCTAAATAAGATGCCAATCAATAACATGGTTAGGGTCATGTACATATTTCTTTAGTAAATATACATGAAATACATTATGCATAGTCATGGAAGAAGGCAATGTAAGCATGTATGTAGCTGGCCCTATTCTGTCCAATATTTCAAATGGACCATCCAATTTCAAAGAGATTTTCTTGGGCTTCACTTTCAAAAGTACATGCTCCCCTACTTTAAATTCTCTAGCTGTCCTGTTCTTGTCTGCATAAACTTTCTGTCTATCCTGAGATGCGTTTAAATTCTTCTTGATCTTAACCACCTGGTCTTCCATGTCCTTGAGTAACTCTGGCCCAAGTACCACTCTATATGCTGGGTTGTCCCAACTTACTGGAGTATCACATTTCCTACCATACAAGGCTTCAAATGGGATCATTCTTAATGAAGCTTGATACCCATTATTATATGCAAACTCAACCAAGTGTAAGTAATCTTCCCACTTAGATGGATTATCCATCACATACATCCTCAACATATCTTCAATTATTTGATTGACCCTCTCTGTTTTCCCATCTGTCTGTGGATGATATGCGGTGCTAAAGTTTAGATTTGTGCCAAATCCTTTAAACAATCCCCTCTAGAAATTGGAGGTAAACTTTGTATCTCTATTTGAGATGATTGTCCTACGTATCCCATGCAACCTAACAATTTCCTTCATGAAAATTTCTGCAATATTAGCCGCTGTATGTGTTGTCTTTACAAGCACAAAATGAGCAACCTTCTTTAATTTTTCCACCACCACCATGATTGAATCATATTGCTTATTCGTTCTGGTTAATCCTGTGATGAAATCCATGGTGATCACTTCCCATTTCTTCTCTGGTATTGGCAATGGATGCAGCAACCCCACTGGGTGCCTATGCTCAACCTTCACCTTCTGAAATTCCATACATTGAGCGATGTAATCAACAACATCCTTCTTCATTCCCGGCCAAAAGAACTAGCTTCTTACTGCTGTAATTATTTTCTGGTAATCAGGATGTCTAGCATAAGGAACATCATGTATTTCCTTTAGTACCAAATTCCTTAGTTCTCCAGAACTAGGAACATAGATTCTATTTTTATGCATGAGTAATCCATCTTCCTTTATCTCATACTCCTTTATTTTCTGCTGTACATTTCCTTGCTGTAAGTTTTCCTTTACCTGTAGGTAATGCTGATCTGTAACAAGACCATCTAAAATTCTGCTCTTCAAGTTTGACTGATGCATACTAACAGTACTAGCATGAATGAGATGCACTCTTCTACTAAGCGCATCAAAAAATTTATTCTCCTTTCCTTTGATATGCTTGATATCGAATTCATATTCACTTAAAAATTCCAGCCATCTTTTTTTCCCGACATTCAATGTTGGCTATTCAAAAAGATACTTCAGGACAATGTGGTCTGTCCTTAATTCAAATTTCTCCTCCATGAGATAATGCCTCCACATCCTCAAGGCGTGGACAATGGCAACAAGTTCCAAGTCATGGGTGGCATAGTTCCTCTCATGTTCCTTAATATTTATGGACTCATATTCAATGACATGTCCATTTTGTGTGAGGACTCCCCCAAGTCCTTCCTTACATGCATTTGTACATACCACAAAAATTTCATTTGGGTCAACAATCTTTAACACAGGTGAACTAGTAAGTAATTCCTTCAACATATTAAAATTCTTTTCACACTTGAGTGTCCATTCAAATTTAGTTCCCTTCTTTTGCGATGAAATGATGGGATGAACAATCTTAGAGAACCCTACTATGAACCTTTTGTAGTAGCCAGCTAATACCATAAAAGATCTGACGTCTGGCACATTTTTGTGTGTTGGCCATCCTCTAATGGATTTGATCTTCTCTAGATCTACTACTATGCCCTGCTCTGAAATAATGTGTCCCAAGTAATGGATCTACTTTTGATAAAAATAACACTTACTCAACTTGGCATACAACTGAGGTTCTTTCAATACTTCCAATACTAGTCTTAAGTGATGTTCATGCTCCTCTTCTGACTTAGAATAGATAAGTATGTCATCCAAGAATACTATGACAAACTTATCCAAATAATTTTTGAATATGCCATTCATTAAGCACATGAAGACAAGTGGTGCATTGGTCAGTCCAACTGGCACCACTACAAATTCATAATGGCCATACCTAGTCGTTGTCTTATGAATGTATTCTTCCTTGATTCTTACCTGATGGTATCCTGCCCTCAAGTCAATCTTTGAGAATATCTTTGCTCCTCTTAGATGATCAAAGAGGTCATCAATTCAAAGTAGAGGATACTTGTTCTTTATAGTGTACTTGTTCAGTTGTCGAAAGTCAATACACAGCCTCAAGGTTCCATCCTTCTTTTTGAAAAAAAGTACTAGTGCTCCCCAAGGTGAAACACTTGGATGTATGTACCCTTTCTTCAACAATTTCTCCAACTACATTTGTGATTCTTTTAACTCTAGTGTGCTCATTTTGTAAGGTGTTTTTGACACTGGGGCAACTTCTGGCACTAAATAAACTGAGAAATCTATCTCCCTCCTTGGTGGCAATCCCGGTATTTCTTGGAATACATCTTCAAATTCCCATAGCACCAAGAAATATTCAAGGCTTGGCCCCTTTTTATTATCTGGATCTTCCACATGAGCTGCATATAGTTGACATCCTTTCCTAAAACATCTTTTTAGTTGTAAGGCTCAAATCTCCCTTATAGAGATGGGTCTTGGAACTCCTTTCGCAATGCTCTATTTTCCATTTCCATCAAGACATGTAAATGTCTTGTTATGACAATCTAGGACAACATGATGCTTGTCCAACCGATCCATTCCAATCATAATATCATAAGACCCTAATGGTATAATATTTAGATCCATACTAGTATTCATGCCATTAAGACTTGTGGAACAACTTCTGACCATATCATGGATTATTCTTTTGGTTCCAGTGGCTAACTAAACCAAACTTGCTTTTCCAAGTTTACTTTTCTCCAAATGAAATCTATCCACTATCTTAGGATCAATGTAGCAATGACTTGCTCTTGAATCAATCAAAATAACAACAGGCTGATTTATGATCTTACCTTCCACCTCGATCATATTGGACTGGTACTCTGCTTGTCAATAATTTAAAGCCACATAGATTATTCCCATATCTTCGACTGTTGTATCCTCTTGGATGTTGTGCACATTATTCACTCTGTCCTTTCTGTGTGGGCAATCCTTGTACAAATGATCTTCCTTGCATCCCAAACATTGGATTGGTGGTCTTCCCCTTTTTCCCAAGGAATCTTCCTTCTTGGAATCCCCCTTAGCATACTGATCTTGATGATTCCTAATTCACTCATTCCTATTGAAGGGAGGGTTGAATCCATTCCTCCTTTGATAATACTTCTTAGTATTCTTGTCCTTCCAAGATTTCTGCAGGGATTCTCTTCCCTGACCTTGCTCATACAGGTATTTATCCTTCCTGTCAATCAAGGCCTTGGGTTCATCATACTTTATCTTTTCCTTATAAAAGGCTGGAAATACACTTAGAAATCTATGTATTTTCACCTTCTCATCACCAATGAACCTAACATATTTTAACAATCCTAAGAATATCTTCTCGTATTCTTCCATAGTCATGCTTCCCAATCTGAGTTCAAAGAACTCTTGCATTTTCTTTTCATAGAAATGCTATGAGAGGTACTCCTTCTGGAAGTACTTCTTGAATTGCTTCCAAGTGATACTACTCTTATTAATGTGCTCCACTTGCTTCAGTTGGTCCCACCACATTGCAAATTTCCCATGTAAATGGTAGGTGGCAATCCTGGCTTCCACGTTTGGTGAATAGTTATGCAACTGAAAATGTCTCTTGAGCCCAAGAAACCATGCTTCAACATCATCTTCCCTTTCTCTTTCACCCTCAAAGGAATGTGTCTTGAGCTTCCTCATATGTCCTTGCAAACTATATACCTCTTGTTTCCTTCTTTGGTGTCTGATAGGAGACATCTCTGGACTGCTTACGGGATCATCCGATGCATAAAAATTTCTTTCTAAGTAAAGAGGTGAGTGGTTTCCATGAGCTCTGCTAGCACTTCTAGAATAACCAACTCTTCCACGATCATACCTTCTTTCATGGCACTTGCCTTCTTCCTCTTGTCTTGAGTTTGATCCCTTCTTCATTTTTCTCTACAACTGATTTAAGCTCTACAACACTCGAGCATTTATCTGACTTTTCTCTCTCATCAGTCTCTCATTGTCTTCTTTGTAGCTATGCACTTCCATCTTCAGGATTCTTACCATTTCTATTAACGTTTCCTATTCTCATTTTCCCTTGCATCCATTGGAGTTTGTCTTTGCATTACCAACTTTGGTATTCTGGCCTTCGGCCTCCTTATCATGACTGGAGGTTGCCTCGCCTTCTTCCATTTCCTCAATACACATCCCAAGTTGATGTGTTTAAACCCCTTAATTCAACAAAATGTGCAAGCGACCATTTTGTTAGAATTATGCATATGATAACCAAAATTGCCAAACCATGCTACAGGTCTCTTTGTTTTTTTTGTTCATGGATATCATATCCCCATTCTCCGAAAATAACAGTTTCCTGTTATCCTTGGCTGACACAAAATTTTATCCTATGCAGGCACTTCCTTCAAACCACCTTCCCAGGTGACCACGACTAGAAACTGTGACTAAATCCTTCCTTAGCACTTTTCTATCTCGAAGACCACCAATTTAGCCCTTATCCCTCCTTCCATCAACTCTCAATATGCATATGACCATGACCATGACCCTGTGCCTAGCTAAAAAAGCGCTTGTCCAGAGCTTCGAGAATTCAAAACTTTCAGCTAGGATCAGATCAACGGTCCTCATCTTCTTTCACAATCAATGATCAAGATCCAGTTTGGGAATTTGCGCTTCAGGAGTCTCAACTTTCCTTGCTTTCCTCGTCATGGAATGCTTTTACCCAGAGTTCATGATATGCTAATGAGTGTCCTCCCATAGATCAACGGATGTGAATCGCTTTGGCTCTTTGGGCTTCATAAGTTTCAAAACTTTCCTCCTGCACTTCCTTCCAGAGTGCTTTCACCCGAAGTCGACGATCCTTCGACGTGTGTATTTTGGAATCAATGATCGATATGTACTCCGGCCTTTGGGCCTTTGGGAGTTTTTGACCCAAAGAAACATGTCACATCTTTCCCCACTGGAGTGCCCAGTCTCAGGACTGCACAATCTGTCGCCACGTGGCGAAATACTGGAAGCAAACACATGGCCCAATCAGGTGGGTGACACATGTCACGTTCTAACTGACATTTCAATAATCGATATGATCAAAACTTACTGACACGTGGCACACATACCATGTGTCCATGTCATCCCCAATGACGTCCACAAGCCATGTCACTTCAGGAATTCCAAGATCCACATCACCTTTAGGTGACATCATCGTGCCCCATCACTTTGTCTCTTCGAGCTTCAGGACTTCGGGAGTTTCCATACTAGCACACTTCCAATTCTCCAGAACTTCGAATTCTCGAACTTGCCAATTTGTCGCCATGTGTCCTCCTAGATCAGACGACTAAGATTCACTTCGGGTATTCACTTAGAGTCCACGGGTCTTCACCATGTGTCCTCCTTAATCTAATGGTTGAGGCTTACTTCGGGTCTTCAAACTTCAGAAATCTCAAATTTCAAAACTTATCTAGCCCCACTGGCATTTATCTGAAGCCATGGATATGGTGACACATGGCTCTCGACAGATCAATGGCTGAGATCCTTTTGGGTCTTTGGGTTTCGTAAATCTCAAAATTCAAACCTCCTTGAAGTACATGGGATTCTACCGCGTGACCTCTTGAATCGGATGGTTGAGGCTTACTTCAGGCCTTCACCTGAAATCCACAGATTTACGCCACATCTCTTCTGGATCAGATGACCTAGATTCACCTCGAACGATCTGACGCTTGATATTTACTCTAGATGATCTAGAGACTGAGATCTATTTCAGATGATCAGACAATCGATATTTACTTTGGCTCTCCAGCTCTCCGGGCTTTGGGAGTTTTGAATCTCAACTGAAAACCTCTCGAACAGATTTCTCTAGAGTTACTAATCTGCTGACACGTACCTCTTGTTCATTGATGGTTAGGATCTACTTCGGCTATTTCACCTCCTCCTTGTCCAAAAACTTTCAGAGTTGTGTATCTTGCGCCACTTGTCTCTCCTTGACGATGGACGTGCCCAAACTACTTCGGCTATACATAGTTTTGATGCTTGAGCCCTAACATGTCACATCACTTACCACCTTTCAATTTGTCGGGGCACACATTGACGGTTTGAAGTAACCTGTTTTTCACCCCGCAATCCTCCTGATGCTGACACGTAACCCCTCGGTGAAACCGTGGTTTGGATTGCGATACCACCTTGAGGAATTATATCCCGTGCAACTTGGTTCCTCGAAATGCCGGCTGTCTGTTGATCTCTCTCTCTAATGGGATCTAACGGTGGTGACCTTAACCCTTGCTTCATTTTTGTCAGATGACCCCTGTTCACCTGTCCTCTGATCCAACGATCATGGAACTCTCCTTATCCTATAGTGGCGATCGCTCTCGAATTCGAAGGGGACAGTCACGATCCTTCGAACCCCTTACAATGGGTCTCTGGTGATCTAACTCTTGCATAGATTCTGCAATGCCATTGCTCCTGAGATTTTCAACTCCACAGTCAGAGTTAGATCTATAACCACGAGACTCTAACCAACAGAATCGGCCCATACTAGCTTGGTGTTTCACCCAACTGTAGACACCACTGCTCCAAATCTCAACAACAGTCTCACCCCCGAGCCAGGGCTATGAATCCGCAAGGATGGTTCCAGAGTGTACTTGGGTTCCCAAACTAGTCATCTCTCAAGCTCTCATAGGTTTCCCAACACCCACAACAATCCAAGTACCCAACTCTCTTCCACCCATCCTGTATCACCCAAGAGAATGGGCCTCCACCCTTCTCTGCCATGCATTCCCTTAGGCAGTTCTTCTTTTTTTTCCAGGGCCTCCAGTATAGCTGGTCTAGAATCTCAATGCTGGAACTCTCAAGACTCACGATTGTGAGACAAACAAGGCACAGACGAATGCATCTCAAACATGCAGGCCCCAAGTCATGGCTAGATTGCACCAACGACCATTACAACCAACTATCCCGTGGCTAATTCTCAACAGTTACTTTCCCAAGAACCTCCTATCCTTCCCCAAGAATCTCACATAACCAATCCCCTCCCTTAGGAAAAAAGGGTAATTAACATAGGAATAAACATTTAGCCCCTCAAGCCCCTTCTCTTGTGGAATCATATCCCCCTATAACTCTATTCCTTGTCCGTGTAGCAACCAACAATGTTTTTATTATTAATAATGATCAAAACATTACATTTTTTGGGCATATTGGCCCTTTAATAATTGTTTGGGCACTCAGGCCTCTCAACATTGTAACAATACATTATTTAACTTACAACCATCAAGACCCTTGAAATAAAATTTCCTTGGAAGGGAGAAAATATGGAATGAAAATTAGCTCTAATCAGCTAGGAAAAGATCTGCAAACCAAAATTAAAGGGTTATCTTGGTTTAAGGGATCCTGCCACTCTCAACAAAGTTCTCAGTATGAAGATTTGGTGGAGATGGTTGAAGTGACCTAAGGACCTCTAGGCCAGACTCCAGAGGAAGAAATACATTCTACATATTGCCGAAAACCAACTTATGAGATGGAATGAAAACACCTCGGGCTCCTTGATCTAGAATTCTGCAAGACAGGTCCACTCTCTGATCACCGATCATTCTTTCTGGGAAATACAAAACGAAAGGACAACTTCCTTTTGGCATGATTCATGGCACCAATGGACCTCCTTAACACATAACTCCATGGCAAAGAATATTCTTTCTCCTACCACTCATGAAGGTCTAATCATGGTCGTAGACTATTAACAAGAGGACCCCTTGGCACAACTTGGCATCATTGGAATTCCACTCCCACAAAACTTCACACTCCAGTGCACGTGGATCTTCAACCCTTGCAAGAGTTTTCTTCTTATAGGAAAATTCAATTTTTTCAAGAAAACGACATTCTAAGATGGGGGGCCACTCCTCACAAGGCACCTTCACCATCAAAGAGTCATAGAACATAAATATATCCTCACACTTGCTCCCCCAGGAACCAGTTTGGGAAAAAATAAGGTCAATCAAGCACTTGAAAAAAATAAGCACCTTCCTCTGGCTCGTCGCACACAAGGGTATCCTTACCTAAGACAATCTCACCAAAAGAGGTTTTTTTGGGCCCTCCATTTTCCCTCTTTGTTGGAAAGATTCAAAATCTCAAAACCATCTTCTCAATCTCTGCTCCTGCAATACACAAATATGGGATCATTGCACCTTAATCACGCACACCATGGACCACAAACAAGAAGGCCTCAGGGAAAACTTAGAAGAATGGAGAGACTCAATTTTTCATTCCCCCATTATAAACCGTATATGACAGCTACTTTTGGGCTTCATCCTCTGGAAACTCTAGAAAGAGAGAAACAAACAAATCTTTCTTTCATCTCATATTGACTGGCATAAATTTTGGCAACACATAAATGACAACATCATAGAAACCATCCTCCTTCAGCCATGGAAAGAGGAGGACTTGTCTTTTCCTCCCCAGGAAAAATGTATCCTGGATAATTGGATCATCAAATTCCACCCACACTTTTCAAGGAAACCCCAAAGTTCACAAGCCAAAGGAAACCCTTCACATTGTTCTCCTCCAGCTCTAGGATTCATCAAATTAAACTTTGACGGAGCCTCCAAAGGTAATCCGGGCCCTACGGGCTTCAGAGTGGTTCTTCACAACAATCAAGGAAGCATTATGATTATCACAGCCGGAAGCATTGACCATAACAAAAAAAATGTAGTTGAGCTCTGGGGTATCCTCTATATGTCCCCCACCCACAATGATCAACACCTCCTCCAAGACTACATCACTAAGGTTCTTAGCACAGAAAACCCCCCGGATGGGGTATCAGAGCGCTCCATGCATCCATACGAGAACCCAGAGTCCACTACCTCACCACGAGCCATGTGATGACACATGTTGCTCCCTCCTACCTTTATTACCGCCCAATGAACTATGGTACTCTTCATTGTCGCATGATCCCAACCAAATGCTCTGGTGCGCCTTGCACTAACTTCCCATCATGGATATGGAGATCATACATTGTCTGATCCTTCTGTGCTCATGTGCAATTACTCTCCATTCTCCCTCTTATGGCGATGCCCCTCCCTCTAGTTTACATCGATTTCCCTCTCCTTCTGGCTACTCTTTCACTCTGTCATTCTCTCTAGTGCCTGATTGGGTTTTTGTGTTCGCATCTCCGCCTCACCCTCATGTTCATATGGCTATGCCTCGATTTCATGGGAAGCCAAAGAGAGGTGATATATGGTACCAGAACAAAGTAGCCATGGCCAGACGACACCCACCTACCTTCTCTCCTACACTTAGTTCCTCACCCAAATCATCCACTCAATCCTCTATTGGATTACTGAGAGGGGGCGTAAATCTAGTAATAAAGAAATATAATCCTTTTTAACCATATAATGCAAGTGTTATATCAACATAAACAATGAACAAATGAAAAATCATACACATACACAATATACCATTGTTTTTACGTGGAAACCCAAAGTGGGATAAAACCACATAATGCTTTTTCTTATATGTCTTGAACAATTACATTCATTGGAAGCACCAACTTACTTTGTTTTCCAGCTACAACTGGAAGGAGGCTCCAACCCCCTAGTTTCTCAGGCTACAACCTGAGGGAAGCTCCAACTCCCCAATTCTTTGGCTACAACCAGAAGGAGCCTACAACCCCCTATGTTCTCCAGCTACAACCGGAAGGTGGCTACAACCACCTGTCCTTGCCCGATCCAACCACCTTGACGTATAAGTAGAATGATGGAAACACTGTCACACTATCACTGTGAGATATATTGTTGTAAACCTGTACCAATAAACCTACACCAAACAACCTATACCAATAAACCTACACCAAACAACCTTTACCAATAACCCGAACCATGTATCAACTATGCATCAAACTGTACCTCAACCTGTAATCAACCTGTACCACAAACAAGTTATCAACCATGCACCAACCTGTACCAAAGAAATAGTAATAAAATTGTACCATAAACAAGTGAATCAACCATGCACCATCCTGTACCTCAACCTACAAACCTTTCTTAACTATAACAACAAGAGACTAGCATTTTCATCAAACTTTAGTTTAGTCTCACATGACTAGTTTTGGAATAGCTAACAACCCTAAGTTGAAATAATCATAACTATGTACCTATAATGAATAAAGATATGAAAATAGTACACAATGTTCTTCAGTGTGTTTTATGCAATTCTTCCAAGTGTCACTACTTGGAACCTCTTAAAAAAGGAGTTATAGCAAAAATGACATACCTTGTTGAATTCTGGCTTATTCTAGAGAGCGAACTTGTAGAGCGTGCCCTGCACAGAATATGTTTTGCATGGATCTGAAATTGTTTCACATAATACTATAGACTATACTATAACCAACACATTTGGTCTTACTAAATTTGGATATCTTATTGTCAGGCTGCTAAATTGTAGCTTTTAAGTGTCCTGAATCACTAAATTGTCAAACCAGGGTTGGTATACTTCGAGCTGATACACAGTATGTGCAGGCAAGCGTCTAGTC
>JZKD02S0142252.1:9359-23777 GCA_000966675.3 Picea glauca | reverse complement strand
CCTTTTATTATTAATTTGAAATCTTTTTACACTTTCACAAGTTAAATAATTTATTTCTTCTTTACAATTTAAAACCACAGATTTTAATTAAATTATTACTCTCTTCATTCTACCCCAAAAATTTATGAAGACTAAAACTATTACTTGAGTGGTTTTTAGTTTAAATTTTTATTTTTATTTTTATAGGGTCTTTTCTTAAGGTTAGACAAAATTTTACCCTGAGAAGTTTTAGACTTAGGACTTAGATTCTGAACTAGGCGACATTTAATTAGAGAAGTAGTTTAAGAATTTCTTAATGTGTTAAATCTCTTAGGGCTATCTAGGTTTGTTCCTTCATCAATGATGTAGACGATCTATGACCTATCACCCCGCAGGGTTCCTTCACCTGACCTCCTGCTCACAGGATCGTTCGATTCCTCCTTCTAACTGAGCCAAATTGTCTCTTTAGATTTCGAAGTGGAATCCCTGTCAAAACATGACCCGGTCCATAGGTCCTTCGTTTACCTGCATGGCCTCTGCACCTGACCGTGATAAATTTCCCCACAAGAAACTGTTGTCAGGCATCGGGGTTTCACTGTTTCTGTTGTCGAGAGTCATTGACCCTTTGAACTATCGATCCCTGAATTACCGATGAGCTCTCAGCTCCTATGCACTAGACCTCCTGGCTAAGCTTCCATCATATGACTAGATCCCCGTGACTGGGGTCTTACCTCCTTCCGAGGATACTCCTATCGGAGTTTCGACGATTCCACTGATGAGAGTTTCTTACCTCTTTAAATCCCGATCTCCGATTCTCCGATGCACCTTAAGCACTAGCCTTGTTGGCAGTGTTCCTGGTCCATATGACCTGCTACCATATGTCCGCAGCTCTATAGATTTCCATCAGGGTTTCAAGGTTTGCGATGCCTCAATGCATTCACCCGCGGGATTCCTGATCGTCCAAATCCCAACGTTTCATTTAGTTGACAGTTGTCCTCCACTCCAGCGTTGTCCTCCTCCTTTGCTGCTCTGACAGTTGTTCCCCACTGATCGGGGTTTCGCGTATCATGAATCCAAAGTGCATGAACAACTTGTCACTAGAAAATCCTATTTCCCGATGAACAAAATGTCGACGGTGGCCGATCCTTTGCCACCTATCCTCCTGATACTCGGTGTGGCCCCACGCTCCTAGACCTTATCGGGAAATCGCATATCGTGATTCTGCGATGCACAAAACCTTTGTGCTCAGGATCTCCGATATCCCGATTCTCGATATGTTGATGAAGCCCTCCTATCAGTCTTCTCCAGTAGCGCTGGATGATTGACACACGCCCTCCAAATGAACAGTTCAGATCTTGTCATCATTTTGAGACTTGCAAAGTCCCAATACCTGGTGCCCCAGATCTTCTATACGGACGATCGCGTGACACGTGTCCCTCTTCAAACAGACAGTTCTGATCTTGCCAGGGCACCTGGGATTTACCCAATCGCTCGTCCATGGGAATGTTGATTTCTCGATGCACCAAACGACAATGGCACTGATGCTCGCCACATGTACTCTACCAACGGACGACTCTGATCCTCGTCGGGATTCCGCGACTTTCTCTGTCCCAATTCTTACGACCTCGAGAACTTCGATTCTCCAATGGCCGATATCCTGACTGCTAAACCCTGTGCATCTCCTGTCCAATATGATGGCTGACGGCGATCTGATCCCAGATCTGACGGCTCAGATAATTTCTCTTGGTGCGCTCCTCCTCTAGAGGATAATCTCCGTGTGACTCTTCCTGATCCAGTGACTTACAGGATTTCTTTGCGAGATCCAACGGTTGTCGATCTCCTCCTCCTGTGGGTTCCTCCTGAGCTTCTTCCTGGACATGCAAGACCAACGGTCCAGATCTATCCTCCTACCGATCTTGCAGCTGTCGCTGCTCCTCCTGAGCTTCCTGCGTCTCTCTTCTTGCCTTGGAATAATTTCAAAGCTTCTAAAGGCCTCGTCCTGTGCTTCTTTCCTCTGCAAGCTCTACAACCTTGAGCCTTGTCGTGCGTGTACAAACACTTGATCCTCCTGAGTTATTCCCCTCGAATCTTCAAATTATTATGACATCTGTGCTCCTGCAGAGTCTTTGCACACCCACAGTGCTGTCTTTCCCGAGCTTTCTCAAACATTCAGACCCCTTGGGGAATTTTATCCTTCTTCTCCTCTTCTCCCTCAGATGGAGAATGAAATGGATGCCCTCCTAGCTATCCTACACTCCAACAACCTCTGGCTGAGTGCTTTTGGGTATTCAACAACCCAGTGGAGATCCTTCAGTGGACTCTCCCTTCGCAACACCGAAATCAAAGAGTTCTTTACTCTTCTATGCTTGCTTGCGCACTTCCTCGACGCCCTCCTGGCGGAGTATCTCTTCTCCAAAAACCTCCAACAGTTCTGTCCTTCTCTATGCACCTATGCACTTGCTCGATGCCCTCCTGGCAGAGCTCTCGCAAAATCCTCAGTGATTTTGGTCTTCTGTTAGACTCTTAACAGATTTCTTCCTCCAACTGCACCACTGTGCATATGCTCAATGCCCACTTGGCAGAGCTCTACAGAATCCTTAGTGATTCTGTCTGCAACTGTGTCTCAGCTACACAGCCTTTCCTCCTGAGGTGTTTAGCAACCTCACAGGTCTTCTTCCAGAGTTGATGATTTTAGTCCTGTGCCTCAACACATCTTTGTCTGACTCCTCAGAGTTCAGAAATGCATCCTCAGTGCACCGGCTCTCAGAACCCTCAGCGTTCTGTCACACCCTCCTGGTGTGAAGCCTCAAAGACCTTCAACCTGAAATCAATCAAACTCCCTGCAAACATACAACCACAACATACATTTACAGAATAAAGGGAACACTCACAGACATCCATAAAATAAAGAACTCATGCAGGAGAAACTGCTATTTTTATTATAAATGGCAAAAATGCCTGTATCTTTACAATGGTGTTCCTGAGCTCTCTCTGGCTCTTCTCTACTCTACTTGACTTTTTTTCTCAAAATGAGATATTAAAATTTCTTTTACCCGAGGGGTCATTCCTCGAGGTTCACCTACTCTAATTAATTACATTCAATTACAATGAATGGGCTGTCTAGTCCAGGATCGGATCTAGATCTTGACCATTCNGCCCTCCAAACGAACAGTTCAGATCTTGTCATCGTTTCGAGACCTGCAAAGTCCCGATACCTGGTGCCTCGGATCTTCGATACGGACGATCGCGTGACACGTGTACCTCTTCAAACAGACAGTTCTGATCTTGCCAGGGCACCTGGGATTTACCCAATCGCTCGTCCACGGGAATGTTGATTTCTCGATGCGCCAAATGACAATGGCACTGATGGTCGCCACATGTCCTCTACGAACGGACGACTCTGCTCCTCGTCGGGATTCTGCGACTTGCTCTATGCCAATTCTTACGACCTCGAGAACTTCGATTCTCCAATGGTCGATATCCTGACTGTTAAGACCTGTGCATCTCCTATCCAATCTGATGGCTGACGGCGATCTGATCCCAGATCTGACAGCTCAGATAATTTCTCTTGGTGCGCTCCTCCTCCAGAGGCTAATCTCCGTGTGACTCTTCCTGATCCAGTGACTTACAGGATTTCTTTGCGAGATCCAATGATTGTCGATCTCCTCCTCTTGTGGGTTCCTCCTGAGCTTCTTCCTGGACATGTAAGACCAACGGTCCAGATCTATCCTCCTGCTGATCTTGCAGCTGTCACTGCTCCTCCTGAGCTTCCTGCGTCTTTCTTCTTGCCTTGGAATAATTTCAAAGCTTCTAAAGGCCTCGTCCTGTGCTTCTTTCCCATGCAAGCTCTACAACCTTGAGCCTTGTCGTGTGTGTACAAACACTTGCTCCTCCTGAGTTCTTCCCCTCGAATCTTCAAATTATTATGACATCTGTGCTCCTGCAGAGTCTTTGTACACCCACAGTGCTGTCTTTCCTGAGCTTTCTCAAACATTCAGACCCCTTGGGGGATTTTATCCTTCTTCTCCTCTTCTCCCTCAGATGGAGAATGAAATGGATGCCCTCCTAGCTATCCTACACTCCAGCAACCTCTGGCTGAGTGCTTTTGGGTATTCAGCAACCCAGTGGAGATCCTTCAGTGGACTCTCCCTTCGCAACACCAAACTCAAAGAGTTCTTTACTCTTTTGTGCTTTCCTGCGCACTTCCTTGACGCCCTCCTGGCGGAGTATCTCTTCTCCCAAAACCTCCAACAATTCTGTCCTTCTCTGTGCACCTATGCACTTGCTCGATGCCCTCCTGGCAGAGCTCTCACAAAATCCTCAGTGATTTTGGTCTTCTGTTAGACTCTTAACATAGTTCTTCCTCCAACTGCACCACTGTGCATATGCTCAATGCCCACTTGGCAAAGCTCTACATAATCCTTAGTGATTTTGTCTGCAACTATGTGTCAGCTACACAACCTTTCCTCTTGAGGTGTTTAGCAACCTCACAGGTCTTCTTCCAGAGTTGATGATTTCAGTCCTGTGCCTCAGCACATCTTTGTCTGACTCCTCAGAGTTCAAAAATGCATCCTCGGTGCACCGGCTCTCAGAACCCTCAGCGTTCTGTCACACCGTCCTGGTGTGAAGACTCAAAGACCTTCAACCTGAAATCAATCAAACTCCCTGCAAACATACAACCACAACATACATTTATAGAATAAAGGGAACACTCACAGACATCCATAAAATACAAAACTCATGCAGGAGAAACTGCTATTTTTATTATAAATGGGAAAAATGCCTGTATCTTTACAATGGTGTTCCTGAGCTCTCTCTGGCTCTTCTCTACTCTACTTGACTTTTTTTCTCAAAATGAGATATGAAAATTTCTTTTACCCGAGGGGTCATTCCTCSAGGTTCACCTACTCTAATTAATTACATTCAATTACAATGAATGGGCTGTCTAGTCCAGGATCGGATCTAGATCTTGACCATTCTTGGCATTAAAGCCGATCTACCTAATGCCTGCACAAAGGCACAACTTCCATAGCTCAACAACCTAAGCACAATTAATTACATTCAATTCAAATTCAAATGAGGTTGCGCCTCTCTTCAGCTTGAATGCACGTGCTCAACGTGGCTGGATGGCTGGCTAGCTGACGTGGAGAGATTCTCCTGCATCATACTCCACAGCTACAAAAATCATGAGCTCCTGCTCATGAGCTTCCCTTGTAGCTGTTGGAATCCTCCTGGGTCCCAAATCATCCTTTGGAGCTTTCCATCTGCTCCATTCTGTTGTTGCTGCTTCTTCCACTGCGCTGCTACTTCTGTTGCCTTTTCTCTGCCCAACTTCTCTTCGCTGGTAGTCTGCGTTGATCTCAACATCAACCCCTTGATTTCCTCAATCACTTCGTCCAGCTGCTCCAGTGGCTGGCTCTACTTTTGCAGTCTCCTCAGCTACAAAAATTTTTGGCCATTGGGAAGATCATCATGATCTCCCACGCCTTCCTCATCCATTTCCAATTTCACCTGTTGGATGTGCATGCCCTGTACTTTTATCTTTTCCTCCAGGGCTTCTAATTGATCCCATAGATCAACAAAGCAAATTCTGCCTGCTTCTTCCTCTTTTTCTTCTGTAACCTCCTCTGTTGCATTCTTTTCAGCTTCCTAGCTGAAAATATCGAGCCATTCCTCAGAATGCTCGTCTTCTTCTTCTTCGTCTTCTGCTTCTTCTTCTACTGTCAGCTCCAATGCTACAGTTCTCTCAGCTTGCTGGCTGAAATTGTTGAGTTGTTCCTCAGAACACTCATTCTTCTCTTCATCTGCTTGGGCAATCTCCAATGTTTGCTCCAATTCCCTTTTGACAGTCATCTCCAGCTGTGATTGTTCTTCTACTGTTGCACCATCTACAACAGAATTTCCTGCCTCCTCTTGGGCAGATGGTAGGAATATTGAAATTCCCCCAATCATCACACGGCTCAAATCCTCCTCTGTCAGCTGCATCTGCTGATCCAAGTCCATCTCTGGATTTATGAGACCTTCAGACAGTCTCATNAAAATTAATTACATTCAATTCAAATTCAAATGAGGTTGCGCCTCTCTTCAGCTTGAATGCACATGCTCAACGTGGCTAGATGGCTGGCTAGCTGACGTGGAGAGATGCTCCTGCATCATACTCCACAGCTACAAAAATCATGAGCTCCTTCTCATGAGCTTCCCCTGTAGCTGTTGGAATCCTCCTGGGTCCCAAATCATCCTTTGGAGATTTCCATCTGCTCCATTCTGTTGCTGTTGTTGCTTCCACTGCGCTGCTGCTTCTGCTGCCTTTTCTCTTCCCAACTTCTCTTCGCTGGTAGTCTGCGCTGATCTCAACATCAGCCCCTTGATTTTCTTCANTTCTCTTCCCAACTTCTCTTCGCTGGTAGTCTGCGCTGATCTCAACATTAGCCCCTTGATTTTATTCAATCACTTCGTCTAGCTGCTCCAGTGGCTGGCTCTACTTTTGCAGTCTCCTCAGCTACAAAATTTGTTTGCCATTGGGAAGATCATCATGATCTCCCACGCCTTCCTCATCCATTTCCAACTTCACCTATTGGATGTGCATGCCCTGTACTTTTATCTTTTCCTCCAGGGCTTCTAATTGATCCCATAGATCAGCAAAGCAAATTCTGCCTGCTTCTTCCTCTTTTTCTTCTGCAACCTCCTCTG
The DNA here is from genome assembly GCA_000966675.3 of Picea glauca. Taxonomy (NCBI): domain Eukaryota; kingdom Viridiplantae; phylum Streptophyta; class Pinopsida; order Pinales; family Pinaceae; genus Picea; species Picea glauca. The sequence goes on along the minus strand of JZKD02S0142252.1, from coordinate 17,108 downwards.
TTGCATTCTTTTCATCTTCCTGGCTGAAAATATCGAGCCATTCCTCAGAATGCTCGTCTTCTTCTTCTTCGTCTTCTGCTTCTTCTTCTACTGTCAACTCCAATGCTACAGTGCTCTCAGCTTGCTGGCTGAAATTGTTGAGTTTTTCCTCAGAACACTCATTCTTCTCTTCATCTGCTTGGGCAGTCTCCAATGTTTGCTCCAATTCCCTTTTGACAGTCATCTCCAGCTGTGACTGTTCTTCTACTGTTGCACCATCTACAACAGAATTTCCTGCCTCCTCCTGGGAAAATGGTAGGAATATTGAAATTCCCCCAATCATCACACGGCTCAAATCCTCCTCTGTCAGCTGCATCTGCTGATCCAAGTCCATCTCTGGATTTATGAGACCTTCATACAGTCTCATCTGCTCTGTCATCTTCTCCGTCTAATTCCAACTTACTTCTAAGGTTATGAGACCCACAAATAGTCTCATCTGCTCATCCCTACCCACCTGGAAATATGGGATGCTTTCCCTGCTTCCCTGGTAGATTATGAGATCAACCAACCCCATCTTCATCAGCAACCCTTGCTGAATTGAACTCTCCATTGAGTCCGTGCGACTTTCAAGTAGTCTCAAGTGTTCATCTCTGCCCACCTGGCAATATGAGATGCTTCCGCTGCCCTCCTGGAAGTCTTTGATGCTTCTGCTTCCCTCCTAGCAGTCTTCGAGATCATCAGTCAATATCATCTCTGTTCCCTTGCCCATCTGGAAATTTGGAAACCTTCCTCTGCCCTCCTGGCAATCTATGAGATCCTCAGACGATCCCAATTTATCTTCTTCATCATCCCAATCATCAAGACCCTTTCTAGTCTCTGGCTAGAAGTGATCAATCATCTCTTCCTCTGTGGCCTTGAGGTTTTCAGCATACCTCAACCATTTTCTCAACATCCTCTGCTGTCTTTTGACCATCAGCTCCCTGACTAGCCATTTCACCTTTGGCGTCTTCATGGGCCATTCATAAACCCATCTCTGCTTGGATTTCTTATCCTACCTCATCTGCAGTTTGAGCTTCTCTATGTCTGCTTTTAATTAATAGATCTTTCTGGTCTCTTCTTTATCCCATTTGGCAAGATTTTCTGCCTTAATTTTCTTCCTATGGCCTTTAGTAGCCATCTTGCTGAGTCTATCTGCCTCCCTSGAAGATCTGCTGCTATCACTCCTAAAATCCTGAGTGCTCARCTTCATCCTCTTACAGTCCTGCTGACTGTCTATGGACTGCTGCCTACCTGCAAGCAAGTCCTCACAGAGTCCTCCAGTGCTCTGTATTCTTTCACCTGCAGTATACAKATGAAATCCCACTCTGATACCACCTGATGTGTATCAAAGTGCTTCAGTTCCTCATTCTCCTCCTCGCCTAAAATATATAGACGAGATATGAGCTTTGATACCACCTGATGCAAACKATCTATGACCTATCACCCCGCAGGGTTCCTTCACCTGACCTCCTACTCACAGGATCGTTCGATTCCTCCTTCTAACTGAGCCGAATTGGCTCATTAGATTCCGAAGTTGAATCCCTGTCAAAACATGACCCGGTCCACAGGTCCTTCGTTTACCTGCATGGCCTCTGCACCTGACCGTGATTAATTTCCCCACAGGAAACTGTTGTCGGGTGTTGGGGTTTCGCTGTTTCTGTTGTCGAGAGTCACTGAACCTTTGAACTTCCGATCCCGGAATCACCGATGAGCTCTCAGCTCCTATGCGCTAGCCCTCCTGGCTAAGCTTCCATCATATGACCAGATCCCCGTGACTGGAGTCTTACCTCCTTTCGAGGCTACTCCTATCAGAGTTTCGGTGATTCCATTGACGAGAGTTTCTTACCTCTTTAAGTCCCGATCTTCGATTCTCCGATGCACGCTAAGTGGTATCCGTGCTGGCAATGTTCCTAGTCCATATGACCTGCTACCATATGTCTGCAACTCTATAGATTTCCATCGGGGTTTTGGGGTTTGCGATGCCTTAATGCATTCACCCGCGGGATTCCCGATCGTCCAAATCCCAACGTTCCATTTAGTTGACAATTGTCCTCCACTCTAGCACTGTCCTCCTCCTCTACTGCTTTGACAGTTGTTCCCCACTGATCTGGGTTTTGCGTATCGCGAATCCAAAGTGCACGAACAACTTGTCACCAGAAACTCCAATTTCCCGATGAAGAAAATGTCGACGATGGCCGATCCTTTGCCACTTTTCCTCCTGACACTCGGTGTGGCCCCACGCTCCTATACCTTATCGAGAAATTGCGTATCACGATTCTGCGATGCACGAAACCTTTGTGCTTGGGATCTCTGATATCCCGATTCCCGATATGTTGATGAAGCCCTCCTATCGGTCTTCTCTGGTAGCGCTAGATGATTGACATGTGTCCTCCAAACGAACGGTTCAGATCTTGTCGTCGTTTCGAGACCTACAAAGTCCCGATACCTGGTGCCTCAGATCTCTGATACGGACGATCATGTGACACGTGTCCCTCTTCAAACGGACAGTTCTGATCTTGTCGGGGTTTCCACCTGGGATTTACCCGATCGCTCGCCCACGGGAATGTCGATTTCCCGATGCGCCAAATGATGATGGTGTTGATGCTCGCCATGTGTCCTCTACCAATGGATCACTCTGATCCTCGTTGAGATTTCCTGACTTGCGTTGTCCCAGTTCTTATGACATCGAGAACTCCGATACTCCAATGGCCGATATCCCGACTGCTAAACCATGTGCATCTCTTGTTCAATCTGACGACTGACGACGATCTGATCCCAGATCTAACGGTTCAGATAATTTCTTGTGGTGCGCTCCTCCTCTAGAGGCTAATCTCCGCGTGACTCTTCCTGATTCAACAACTTACGGGATTTCTTTGCGAGATCCGATGGCTGTCAGTCTCCTCCTCCTGTGGGCTCCTCCTGAGCTTCTTCCTGGACATGTAAGACCAATGGTCTAGATCTGTCCTCCTGTCGATCTTGTGGCTGTCGCTACTCCTCCTGATCTTCCTGTGGATTTCTTCCTACCTTGTAATAATTTCAAAGCTTCTAAAGGCCTCGGCCTATGCTTGTTTCCCCTGCAAGCTCTACAACCTTGAGACTTGCCGTGCATGTACAAATGCTTGCTCCTCCTGATTTCTTCCCATTGAATCATCAAAGTATTACGACATCTGTGCTCTTGCAGAGTCTTTGCACACCCATAGTGCTGTCTTTCCTGAGATTTCTCAAACATTCAGACCCCTTGGGGGATTTTATCCTTCTTCTCCTCTTCTCCCTCAGATGGAGAATGAAATGGATGCCCTCTTGGATATCCTACACTCCAACAACCTCTGGCTGAGTGCTTCTGGGTATTCAACAACCCAGTGGAGATCCTTCAGTGGACTCTCCCTTTGCAACACCGAACTCAAAGAGTTCTTTCCTCTTATGTTCTTTCCTGCGCACTTCCTCGATGCCCTCTTGGCGGAGTATCTCTTCTCCCAGAACCTCCAACAATTCTGTCCTTCTCTCTGCACCTATGCACTTGCTCTATGATTTCTTGGCAGAGCTCTTGCAGAATCCTCTGTGATTCTGGTCTTCTATCAAACTCTCAATAGATTTATTCCTTCAACTGCACCACTGTGCATATGCTCAATGCCCACTTGGTAGAGCTCTACAAAATCCTCAGTGATTCTATCTACAACTGTGTCTCAGCTACACAGCCTTGCCTCTTGAGGTGTTCAACAACCTCACAGGTCTTCTTCCAGAGTTGATGATTTCAGTCCTGTGCCTCAACACATCTTTGTCTAACTCCTCAGAGTTCAGAAATGCATCCTCAATGCACCGGCTCTCATAACCCTTAGCATTCTATCACACCCTCGTGGTGTGAAGCCTCAAATACCTTCAACCTGAAATCAAACAAACTCCCTGCAAACATAAAACCACAACATACATTTACAAAATAAAGGGAACACTCACAAACATCCATAAAATACAAAACTCATACAGGAGGAACTGCTATTTTTATTATAAATGGCGAAAATGCTTGTATCTTTACAATGGTGTTCCTGAGCTCTCTCTGGCTCTTCTCTACTCTACTTGAATTTTTTTCTCAAAATGAGATATGAAAATCTCTTTTACCTGAGGGCTCATTCCTCCAGGTTCACCTACTCTAATTAATTACATTCAATTACAATGAATGGGTTGTCTAGTCTAGGATCGGATCTAGATCTCGGCCATTCTTGGCATTAAATCCGATCTACCTAACGCCTGCACAAAGGCACGGCTTCCATGGCTCAACAACCTAAGCACAATTAATTACATTCAATTCAAATTCAAATGAGGCTGCACCTCTCTTCATCTTGAATGCACACGCTCAATGTGGCTGGCTGGCTGGCTGGCTGACATGGAGAGATGCTTTTGCATCAATCAACATCAACGCGACGTGCCCTTCAGGATGCACCACATTCTCTAAGGTTGCCACTCACCTCTACTAATACCCTTGCGCGACGTGCCCTTCAGGATGCACCACATGCTCCAAGGGTACCACTCGCCTATAGTGTTTCCTTTGTGCGACATGCCCTTCAGGATGCACCACATGCTCCAAGGGTGCCACTCACTTCTTGACTAATTGGTAGACATCAATAACCCCTGGTGTCAACACTCTGCCAGGTGAACTTGTGGGAGACTAAGGGCTCTAAGGAATAAGGCCCCCACCTTATTGCGTGCCCCTTAGAATCATCGTNTGGTAGATTATGAGATCAACCGAATACATCTTCATCAGCAACCCTTGCTGAATTGAAATCTCCATTGAGTCTGTGCGACTTTCAAGTAGTCTCAAGTGTTCATCTCTGCCCACCTGGAAATATGAGACGCTTCCGCTGCCCTCCTGGCAGTCTTTGATGCTTCTGCTTCCCTCCTAGCAGTCTTCGATATCATCAGTCGATCTCATCTCTGTTCCCTTGCCCATCTGGAAATTTGGAAACCTTCCTCTGCCCTCTTGGCAGTCTATGAGATCCTCAGACGATCCCAATTTATCTTCTTCATCATCCCAATCATCAAGACCCTTTCTAGTCTCTGGCCAATAGTGATCAATCATCTCTTCCTCTGTGGCCTTGAGGTTTTCAGCATACCTCAACCATTTTCTCAACAGCCTCTGCTGTCTTTTGACCATCAGCTCCCTGACTAGCCATTTCACCTTTGGCGTCTTCATGGGCCATTCATAAACCCATATCTGCTTGGCTTTCTTATCCTACCTCATCCGCAGTTTGAGCTTCTCTATGTCTGCTTTTAATTCATAGATCTTTCTGGTCTCTTCTTTATCCCATTTGGCAAGATTTTCTGCCTTAATTTTCTTCCTATGGCCTTTAGTAGCTATCTTGCTGAGTCTATCTGCCTCCCTGGCAGATCTGTTGCTATCACTCCTAAAATCCTGAGTGCTCAGCTTCATCCTCTTACAGTCCTGCTGATTGTCTATGGACTGCTGCCTACCTGCAAGCAAGTCCTCACAGAGTCCTTCAGCGCTCTGTATTCTTTCACCTACAGTATACAGATGAAATCCCACTCTGATACCACCTGATGTGTATCAAAGTGCTTCAGTTCCTCATTCTCCTCCTCGCCTGAAATATATAGACGAGATATGAGCTCTGATACCACCTGATGCAGACGATCTATGACCTATCACCCTGCAGGGTTCCTTCACCTGACCTCCTACTCACAGGATCATTCAATTCCTCCTTCTAACTGAGTCGAATTAGCTCTTTAGATTCCGAAGTTGAATCCCTGTCAAAACATGACCCGGTCCATAGGTCCTTCGTTTACCTACATGGCCTCTGCACCTGACCGTGATCAATTTCCCCACAGGAAACTGTTGTCGGGTGTCGGGGTTTCGCTGTTTCTGTTGTCGAGAGTCACTGAACCTTTAAACTTCTGATCCCGGAATCAATGATGAGCTCTCAGCTCCTATGCGCTAGCCCTCCTGGCTAAGCTTCCATCATATGACCAGATCCTCGTGACTGGGGTCTTACCTCCTTTCGAGGCTACTCCTATCAGAGTTTCAGTGATTCCACTGACGAGAGTTTCTTACCTCTTTAAGTCTCTATCTTCGATTCTCCGATGCACGCTAAGCAGTAGCCGTGCTGGCAATGTTCTTGGTCCATATGACCTACTACCATATGTCTGCAGCTCTATAGTTTTCCATCAGGGTTTTGGGGTTTGCGATGCCTTAATGCATTCACCCGCGGGATTCCCGATCGTCCAAATCCAAACGTTCCATTTAGTTGACAATTGTCCTCCACTCTAGCGTTGTCCTCCTCCTCTACTGCTCTGACAGTTGTTCCCCACTGATCTGGGTTTCGCGTATCACGAATCCAAAGTGCACGAACAACTTGTCACCATAAACTCCAATTTCCCGATGAAGAAAATGCCGACGATGGCCGATCCTTTGCCACTTGTCCTCCTGACACTCGGTGTGGCCCCATGCTCCTATACCTTATCGATAAATTGCGTATCAAGATTCTGTGATGCACGAAACCTTTGTGCTCGGGATCTCTGATATCCCGATTCCCGATATGCTGATGAAGCCCTCCTATCGGTCTTCTCTGGTAGCGCTAGATGATTGACATGTGTCCTCCAAATGAATGGTTAAGATCTTGTCGTCGTTTCGAGAACTACAAAGTACCGATACCTGGTGCCTCGGATCTCCGATACGGATGATCACGTGACATGTGTCCCTCTTCAAACGGACGGTCCTGATCTTGTCGGGGTTTCCACCTGGGATTTACCCGATCGCTCGTCCACGGGAATGTCGATTTTCCGATGCGCCAAATGCTGATGGCACTGATGCTCGCCATGTGTCCTCTACCAATGGACGACTCTGATCCTCGTTGAGATTTCCTGACTTGCGTTGTCCCAATTCTTATGACCTCGAGAACTCCGATACTCCGATGGTCGATATCCCGACTGCTAAACCCTGTGCATCTCCTGTCCAATCTAACGACTGACAGTGATCTGATCCCAGATCTAATGGCTCAGATAATTTCTTGTGGTGCGCTCCTCCTCTAGAGGCTAATCTTCGCGTGACTCTTCCTGATTCAGCAACTTACGGGATTTCTTTGCGAGATCCGATGGCTGTCAGTCTCCTCCTTCTGTGGGCTCCTCCTGAGCTTCTTCCTGGACATGTAAGACCAATGGTGTAGATATGTCCTCCTGCCGATCTTGTGGCTGTCGCTACTCCTCCTGATCTTCCTGTGGCTTTCTTACTACCTTGTAATAATTTCAAAGCTTCTAAAGGCCTCGGCCTGTGCTTGTTTCCCCTGCAAGATCTACAACCTTGAGACTTGCCGTGCATGTACAAATGCTTGCTCCTCCTGATTTCTTCCCCTTGAATCCTCAAAGTATTACGACATATTTTCTCTTGCAGAGTCTTTGCACACCCATAGTGATGTCTTTCCTGATCTTTCTCAAACATTCAGACCCCTTGGGGGATTTTATCCTTCTTCTCCTCTTCTCCGTCAGATGGAGAATGAAATGGATGCCCTCTTGGCTATCCTACACTCCAACAACCTCTGGCTGAGTGCTTTTGGGTATTCAACAACCCAGTGGAGATCCTTCAGTGGACTCTCCCTTTGCAACACCGAACTCAAAGAGTTCTTTCCTCTTATGTGCTTTCCTGCGCACTTCCTCGATGCCCTCCTGGCGGAGTATCTCTTCTCCCAGAACCTCCAAGAGTTCTGTCCTTCTCTCTGCACCTATGCACTT